>LZPO01117779.1:0-12442 GCA_001675575.1 Neotoma lepida
GCTACCATTCCCCAAACAGGCCTTAAATACTAAAATAGGGTGAACGCAATGGGAATGGAAATTTTCATTTTGAGATTATTGAGCACTCTTTCTGAAAGACAGTCACTCCAAAAGCCCTAAAATTATATTAGAGCCTTCTAGGCAGAGTTGAGGGTATGTGGATGTTAAGTCATGTAAATTAACTCAGATCCATCACTCTTCGAAGAGTTGGTGCATGAATTTATTCTACTCTTACTCTGGGTTAAAATGAAACTTTAGAATACTCATCCTCAATATCTAGGAGAATGCTTATCTCAGTGCTCTGACCTGCAGAGTAGAGTACTGTATTAGAAATGTTCAAATATAAGACAATATAATTGCTTGTAACTAAAATATGATAGCCAGAAACAATGATTTATTTTCGGAGAAGATNCAGAGATTTGTGGCATTGCCAAGGATTTAAAAGATGCATGAGTTGTGATATATTCAGCACACGTAGAATATATGTGAACCTGAGGGAAGAGGACATTAGATTATTTTAAATTGAACAGAACATATTTGAAATTTCAGTTACTGTTGCAAATGTCATTTCAATAGTTGAGCACATTNATACATCCTATTCTTTCTTATATGGTGCTAAAGAAGTGACAAATTATATCTATTTATGTGTCTATTAGTGAAACTTGGTAAAAAAAAAAGTGCCCAGTAATGGAGGAGAGAAAAACACCTTCATTTTTATAAGTATACTAACTCTCTTGATTTATGTCAGCAGGAAAATCATTGTCTTTCTTTAATACATCATTGCACTGGCATATTAAAGGCATATTCACTGGGTCTAGAGTTCAGGGGGTATAAACTCTTATAGACACAACAGTGTGGCATTTGACGTCAGAAGATAGAAAGTAAATCTCACAAAATTCTGAACCTTTCATCCCACAGAAATTTTTAGTAATCCAGGATGTGAACATTCCAAGCTATTACGTTAAGTCCATTTTACCTGGAACCAAAAAGAGAATCATATTGTTGGATATGTTTGAGAAAACATACATTTTATTGGAGTATACTATTTTGGCCTATTTACCAATTGACTAAGTCTAAAATCATCCACTTTTCAAAGGCTCTCAGAAGAAAGGTGTCTGGATAAGGTACAGGTTGCCTCATTGACAGATTTTCTTAAGTGCCTGGAGATATAGAAAAGAGACGAGAAAGGAAAGACAGCACACATTCTTCATGTCTGTGAGGACTGGCTTTGCCTGTCTCCTTCCGTTGAAGCTTGCCTTTCTGTGTTAGTCATCACATCAAATTGTAGTTTTTTGAGCTTGAAAGCCAGCCAATGGGGAAATCTTCATGTCTTCTCAAGTCTGTTCTGAGCACCTGTCCTGCCCTGGGAAAATGTGTGGCTGTAAATCTCCCTGCTGTACATTTTGCAGTAAACAGCAGAGGTTTTAATGACCTACTTCTGCCAATAACCTCTTATTTCAAATCTTTCTCTGNGGTTTCCATGTTGTTTATCTCACCTTCATCCCCTGTCCCTGGTGGCAGAAGTGTTGTTCATCTGTCTTTCAAGGATTTCACAAACTGCATTTCCTTTCCTCTCAGAGAGAGTTCAAGTTCAGCTGAAAGCGACCAAAGCTGTTGCATCAACTCCTTGGGTGGTCTGTATAGAGGTTCAAAGGGACCATTCTTTGAAAAGAAGGTTTTCTTTGCTCAGTCCAGAGCCAAGAACAAGGACAAGGGTCATACTCTGGGAACAGCCTGTCATCTTTATGACTGCTGATAAGTTGGGAAGTGGGAAATGCAAGGACAAGAGAGGCCATAAAGCTACAGAACAACTTTCAGGGAGACTTGTCCTTGATTTACCATTCACTTGCCTCCTGCAAACCTCTGAGTGTTTCCCAGAGTCCTTGAACTTGATTCTGACACATATTGCTTTATTTCATTATTTTGCTCGAGAAATGGGTCCTCAGAGCTACCTAGTCTGTCGTTTTCTTGTCATTCTTTTTTATATTAACTTTTGAAATAAGTCAGAAAAAGTTCTCTGACTTTTTTCTTTGACTTTTGTCCAGTGTTTCTTGTCTATATTTTGAAATATCTTGTCACTTTGTGGGGGAAAGTATCTACTTAGACTCTGAAATAAATTGTCATATACTTACAAATAAGAAATTATCACAATAAAGATGTTTTTAAAGTGCATAGATACACTATTTTCTAAAAAATTGATCTTTAAATGCTACCTTGTAAAGTTTTCTTTGTAAATCTTTCCTTTAATTTATTCATTTTGGGTTCTGGGTATACAGCCTTGATTTCTCTTTAAAGATTTTTATTCTTTTTTTAAATTTTATGTGTATATGTGTGTCTGTATGAGTTTAAATTCACCATGTAAATATAGGTGCTTTCAGACCAGAAGGGATTGACTTCTCTCATGCTGGAGTTACAGATAGTTGGGAGCTGACTGATATGTATGCAGTGAAACAAGTCTGGGTCATGTGGAAGAGCAGCATATGCTATTAACCACTGAGCCACTTCTTCAGCTTTTCAGTGCCCTATATTATACCAGGTTTTTTGCTTTTGGGCCATCATCTAGCTCCCAAATCATGACATGAAGGCTTCATATTAGTTATGAATGCTCAGCCTAGCTTAGGTTCATTACTGGCTAGCTCTTTTAACTTAAATTAACTTGTTTCTCTTTATCTACCTTTTTCCTTGGTACTTTTTACTTTTCTTTCATCCTGTATATCTTACTTTCAGAGCTTCTCATGTCTGTCTGTCTGGAGTCTGTCTGGCTGCTTGCCCTGGACGTGTCACCCTCTTCTCATTCTCTTCTCCTTTCTTCTCTCCTCTTGTTCTCCTATTTATTCTCTTTCTTCTGCCTAGCTATCAGCCAATTAGTTTTTTATTAGACTAATCAGGTGCCTTAGGCAGGCAAGGTGAAACAAATGCAACACATCTTTACATACTTAAACACCCATCCTACATCATTAAACAAATGCAGCATAAACAAAGGTAACACACCTTTACACAGTTAAAGTAATATTATGCAGAATAAACAAATGTAACACATCTTTGCATAGTTAAAATAATATTCCACAACACTTTATTTATATTTTAATTTCATCATCCTATTTTTATTGCTAAGATGTAGACCTACGTTTTATTTTAAAATATTGATTTTTATTCTGTCTTTGTTAATCTCCATAATATCCATTGGTTATTATAAAGTCCTTAAGTTTTTCTAAATAAAGTTTTTTGCTGCCTGTCAAAATCAATTTAAGGTAGATTCTGTCATCTCTTTTCCTCTACCAGACCAGAGACTGTATTGACTAGTACTTTCTCTATTATATTAACTGAAGGAAAACATTATTGTCAGAATCCTAACTATTCCCTTTTAGCACACAAGAAAAGACATATTTTCATGTGTCAAATTAGTGAGAATATAAGCAAATAAGAAACAGTCTTTCATTAACCTCTAATGCCGNAAAATAATTAACATAAGTCATGTAAGGAACATNAATATTAGTGTTACTTTTCAATCTACAGAATGTATAATGGGCAATTTACTTTATACCAAGTGATAGAAGTAACTATTGGCTAGTTCTGAATCTTGACATGTATAATTTTGATTTCTAGAAGTTCCTAAACAAGTCTGAATTATGCCAGTTTCAAGTGTACATTTTCCATCCATCCTCTTTGTAACTTCTCCCAGTTAAGACCAATAAATATTTTTTGGACCTTAATATCCTAATATTGCTCTATATATTATTAAACATATGTCAATATGAGTGCACAGAAATGTAATAGAATTTTTATTGAGGGTTATGTCTATGGAGGTAAAATAAATATCAAACTGTAGCAACTCTATGTAGAATTTGTATCAGGTTAATTTTTGGTGTCTTTTGAGCTGTATTTTTCAAACTAACTTTATTAGATACTTAACATTTCAGACAAGAACAAGTAAATCATCTTTATTTAAAGTAAAAAAAACTCCAGAAACTCTTGGGTGTAATCATCCATATATGAATCAAGAGCTCACAAATCTTTACCTACTTCTCTAAAGTACTTTCATAGCATATTCATCTAAAGTTTAGGAAAAATTTGACAGTTGGAGGAAATTTTAAAATTAAACATAATGTGCATCCTAAAATACATGTCACTTCATAATAAATTTTGGAAGATTTTGAAAGATTAATTAAGAAAAAAGTCAAANATTTTGCTCTGCTTATCTGATATTTGCCTTGCTGTGATGATGACAAGTTCTCTTATAACTGGAGATCATTATCTCTATGTGCCTGTGTGGTTTTGTATACTTACAAGGACACTAATGGAAAATATTTATATTCTAAATTTAAATGTTAGAAAATCAAGACAAAGGCAATAGTGTGTGTCTGTATGTGGGTGTGTGTGCGTGTATGTGTGTGTGAAGGTAATTAACAATAGGATCTGAGTGAGAAGGAAGCATAAAATCAGAAGCTATAAATATTAAATAGAATGTTGAAAAACATATTGACCTTCCTTAATATTAAGGGCATATTTAAATCACCTCATATCTTTTGTGACTTAGTAAGGTATCTAAATTAAAATGAGTTTTAAATATGTAAAATGTTTGACTTTTTAAAAGTAATTCTTTTATTGAATCTTTAAGAATTCCTCTCAATATATTTTTAACTTATCTCTTCCTCTCCTTTAACTCCTTTTAAATCGTGCCCTACGTCCCTACCCAATTACATGTCCTTCCTTATAATAAAATGGAGTTTAATCTGTGTTGGCTGACTATTCCCCTATGCCTGTCAGGCTTGGAAAGTGATGGGTGTACTAAATGTCATGTCATTGAGGAAAACTAACATTCCCCTTGCCCAGACACAATAAAATTCCAATGGATTCTTGGCCAGAGATGGAACATTGTGCCCATATCCCCCTTCCATGCTTTGATTCTGTCTGGCTGGATCTTCAGCGGGTCTTGTTCATGCTGTCATGGTTTCTTGGAGTTCATCCTTTTTGTCAAGAAATTGTTCACAACCTCAGGCTCTTAGAGGCTTTCCACCCCATCTTCTATGTAGAATTCCAGCCTTTGGAAGAGGGTGGTATGATCTCGTCATTCTATTTGTTGTTGAACATTCCAAAGTTTATTATTCTCTGATTATTGACCAGTCATCAGTCTCTGTGTTAATTGCCATCTACTTTCATGGGCTCAAGGAAAAAAGGAGTTTGATCTTTTTGGTAGAAATTCTACCCCACCTCCTAATACCATCTACCCATATTGGATTCATGATTTACTTAAATAATTTTAACATCTAAACTAATTGTAGTTTATAGATGAGTAATTCACAATCGTACCTTTTAATACAAAGGCGATTTGTATTATTGTTACTTAGGATACTTTTGTGCACAATAGTCTGAGAGTTACTATGAAACTCTATTGCTCAGAAAGTAGTATGCTCAAGAAACTCTGTTTATCTTTTCAATCAAATGTAGTTAGTAAGATTGTACAAATTGGAGACAGTAAGTTGTTAAGGTAGCTATGATTCCCTCTGGATATTTAATAGATTTGGGGACCAATTCTATGAAGGAATAATGAGTTTTGCATATGATATTACTAACAACTTGCAAATATTATAATAACAAGCTTCTTTGTATACTAGGATTAATAAACATGCACACTCTTCAGAATCATTGACAAACACAGATTATGTTAAAGGAAATAAGTTGCTTAATTTATAAACCAAGATTAGACATTGTTTTTCCCTTGCAAATGGCAATGTATGTGGCATAGCACCTAAGTTAAAAGTATTTTTCAGTTGCTTTTACCATAATATTACATGAGTATTCAGCATGTTTCAAAAGTTGACATAGCAACCTAGAATAGGAAGTTCATTGGAAGAATTGCCATGTACTTACATAAAGTTTATAATTCTGAATGTTAACAAAAATTCTGAGAACTCATAATTATATTCTATTGAAAGCAGATTAATCATAATAGAAAATGTACCAAGTTTGTCTATGAACCAGTTTTATGAAAGATATCATAACTAAAATACAATTTAGAAGGAAAATAATAAACTTTCTTCACCTGGGGGAATAAAACTACTGACATTTCATTCACTCTTTTTCACAGCTTCATAAAATAATGCAAATAAAATCTTTCCTTGAGAAACTAAGCAATAATTTTAATATTAGTGCAAAAATAAGAATATCTGGACATCAAATTTTATTATCTTTTTAAGTCCTATCAGTTGACAAAATTGTGATTTGTTACAAATTATAGTTCAATTTTTTATGGAAATAATCATAGTCATCTCATATAAAATGTTAAACAAGAATTAATATACATGTTATACTCAGTTTGTGTTGCTATCTTGGAGAGACATCAGGGTTACAGGTATCATATAGAAAAATTTTATTGATAATGAGTCTTAAAGTCCTTCAGAGCTAACAGCTCTGCTGTTTGTATTTCTAATGATATGGAGTGATCTTAATTAATTCCTATGTTTTCTNNATGACATCTAAAGACAATCACATTTTGTCTTTTATCTATCTGCTACAAAGTTCAATTTTGTCAGAATTTTTTTAAAATAAAAAAAAGACTGCATAAATTAAGGGATTAAGGCAAGAACTATATGACTAAGCATTCAAATCAGAAAATGTTCTGGCTTATATAGTTCTTTGATTAATCTCCAATGGCCATTTTCCTTTGAGTACGGCCTACTAGGAAAATTGGTAAATTGGCATATTGTATTTTGAATGAAAAGGAAATTTAAAAACATAATATAATTTTGCTTTAAAGTGCTTTGATTTTAATGATGGAGTATCAGACATACATGTACATAAACAAATACATGTCTTATATGTTTTCACAAAAANTTCAGATCACAGAATGGAACACATCTACTACCTTCTACATGTAGGTGCACTACCATGACCAAGAGGGGATATGATCTTTCTATTCCTTTGGACTAGACATTGCTTTAATTTATAAAATATTGATATAGTGATGTCTTTAGATTTCTTGGAGGCACATTTTCTTTATCAAAAAATTTTAGCTAAAATTTCAGAAACATACATTATCCTGCTGGAGAAAACATTTGTGAAAAACGGTCTTGGAAGCTGAAGCAGAACATAGGCAATATATAAGAAGAAATAAAGATGTTAGTTTTGAAACTCCAGCCATCACTCAGTTATGCTAACATAGGAGATTCAATTAAATCAGAACAGCAACCTTTCAGCTCTAATCTAATCATGCCATAGAACTATTACAAACATATAATGCTTGCTATTACAAACACTATATTTGGTAGTTAGTAATTCAAGAATAGTGTAATAGGCTATTAGTTGAAAGTAAAGTGTTGTTTTCAGGACAAACAAATACAAACAGTAGCAAACATTTAAAATTTATAGTATTTACTTCTCTACAACAGAAATTGTTCTCAAATGTTAAAAATAGAGATTCCATATTAGCAAGATATTCCACTGATGGACCTATTCTCAANAGACTGTAAGTCCTTTCACCTGCTTATTGGTGAACTGTTTAAAATAGCAAGGAAATGAAAGCAGCTTAGGTGATTATCAGTATATGAATGGATAAAAAAATGCTACATGATCAAAGGGATTTGATTCAGCCATAAGTATAAAATAAATCATGTTTGGAGGAAAATTAATTCAACTGCATTTTTTATTAAAGTAATGTAAGTCAGATAGATTGAAAAAGATGCAAACACCACATTTCTTACATATGTGCATATGTATATGTGTATGTGAGTTTCTGGGTGCATATCTATATAAGTCATGAAATTAGAAAAGAGAACATGAAAGGAATAATGACCACAATATGAATGGAGCAATGGTGAGAACAAATACAAATGATTTAGTAGCACAATGAAAACAGTCTGGTATCAAGAAAAACAATCAGCAAGAGGGCTGAAGTGGTACAGTGGAGTGAGATGAGTGATAAACAAAAACAGCATGTATGAAATTACCATCAATGAAACTCATCACCTTGCATGCTGATTTAAAAAGAAACATAGAAGTTTGTTTAGAATCTTCAAGAGCAGTGGTTCTCAACCTTCCTAATGCTGTGACCCTTTAATAAAGTCCCTCATGTTTTGGCCACACCCAACCACAAAATTATTTTGTTGCTACTTCAGATCTGTAATTTTTCTACTGTTATGAATCATAATGTAAGTAACTGATGTGCAGGATATCTGCTATGAGATTCTTGTGGGGGTCTCGACACACAGGCTGAGAACCACTATTCTAGGCTAATCCCCCATCATGGAAATAAAATTATATGTAAGGATCAGGCTAAAAAGTCTACTTTAAAGATAATTTAATTTTGGAAGCATGATTAAACCAAAGGGCAAATACATATCTTTGCAAATATCTTCCCAGTTTCATGAGAATTCACTCCAAAGACCAAGCTTTCTGATTGAGGAACTGGATTTATGCACNCATTTGAAAAGTATCCTAGCCTGCAAAATGATGGTTTTGTATGACATGTTCTTCCAAAGAATCACATATTGAATTGGTGTATCTATTCATTAACAAATGATTTGATTATGAGAATTCTGGAGGGATAAACAGATTAATATACTTGTGTATTTACAATTGCATGGGATTAGTGGAAAGTGGTCAAAAGATTAAGAAATATGTCCTACTTGGTGGAGACAATTTACTTGAGATGTGCCTTTGGAAGAGACATCCTGTTCCAGAGTCCTCTTTTCTGCTGACTCCTGGGCGTTATGGAGTAGTAGCATCTTTGCTTCATATGCACTCTCTTCCATGTTACTATATCCACAGGAATGGATTAAAGTCACAGCAGATTGAAACACGAAATTGTGTTATTCAAGTTGTTTTCTTATACACTTTGTCAATAACACAATCTGATTAACAGAAGGTAGTAATTATACTCTTGGTGTCATTATCTTTCTGTGAGAGTGGAAAACAAATACAAATTTTATATCATATATTATCTCAATGGAGTACAGAAAAGTTGCCTAGTTCAAGGGTTCTTTCATTGAGGGAACAAAATCCAAGAAAATGAGCTGAAGCATAAGAATTGTAGAAGCAGCCACCAAAGGACACTCATCCAAGTTTGGTCCTGATTTATCAAAGGTAATTATAGAATTTTAGCAGATATTATATGAGGATTTTACTTTGGAAATTTTGGTAAATAAATTGTGTGTGTATGTGTCCATGTGTGTGTGTGTGCGTGTGTGTGTGTGTGTATGTGTGTGTATTCATAAAGCATANTATATTTCCAGCCTGCAAACTTTAGAAAAGAGCCTTGATAACAAAATACTTAAAGCATCTTTAAAAAATTAAAAACAATATATATTGATAAAAAAATCATGACCAAATAACAACTAAAGTGTTAACAGAGAAAGAAATATCAGTATACATATGATAGAACTATCAGCTAACAAAATTATATTTAAAAAATACTCAATGGTTTGTGGGTTAGGAAATGTTCAAGATAAATTAAGGGGAACTCCCCTGCTCCAGTTCAGTCCCTACCAGCCTGCAAGCAGGTGAGAGACATGCCTTCAGGCTGCACCACCAGCCCCTGCCAATAACTGGACTCTGTACCACTCTGCCATCCAACCACATGCACCTGAATATCCTCCCTATGACTAGCCCTACCCTGCATCTCCAACAGACTACATAGGTACAGGTGCAAACCACACCAGTTGAAAGAACAGGAACAGACATAACACACACACACACACACACACACACACACACACACACACACACACACTAGTTGGAAGAACAGCAGACTACACAGGGATAGGCACAATACACAACAGTTGGAAAAACAGTTGAATAAATGCCAGTGTAAGAATACATTCAACAACCAAAAGAACAAGAGAGCAACACCAGAATTCAGTGATCCTACAACAGCAAGACCTAAACCAATGCAGCTGAAAGATAAGAAAACAACCTTAAAAATTATTTTTGAAGATGATAAAGGCCCTTAAAGAGAAAATGAAAAATCCCCTCAAAGAAATCAAGGAAAACACAAACAAAAAAAATGGAAAAATCAGTAAATCACTTTAAAAAAGCCAAGAAAAAACAAACAGGTAAAGTAAATGTTTCAAGACTTGAAAATTGAAAGACAAACAATAAAGAACAAACAAACCAAGAGAATTTTGGAAATAGACAATCTGGGGAAACATCACCAGCAGAATACAACAGATGGAAGAAAGAATCTCAGGTACTGAAGAGTTGATAGGGGAAACAGATTCATCAATCCAAGAAAATGTTAAATCCACAAAATTCCTAACACAAAGCATCCAGGAAATCTGGGACACTATAAAAAGACCAAATAAAAGGGTATTTTGATAGAAGAATGAAAGAATCCTAACTCAAAGGCACAGCAAACATATTCAACAAAATTAAAAAAAAAACTTTCCCAGCCTAAAGAAGGACATGCCTATAAAGATAAAAGGAGCTTACAGAATGCCAAATAGGCTGGACCAAAAAAAAAAGTTCCCTTGCCACATAATAATCAAAACATTAAACATATAGAATGAAGAAAGAATATTAAGAGAAGCAAAAGAAAAACCCCAGGTAACATATAGAGACCTATCAGAATTGCAGCCAACTTCTCAATGGAGACTCTAAAAGTTAGAAGGTCCTGGACAGACACTTTGTAGACACTAATTTGTTGACATGGATGCCAGTCAGGACTACTATACCCAGCAAAATTTTGAATCACCATAGATGNAGAAAACAATATATTTTGTGGAAAAAATATTTAATCAATACATATCCACAAATTCAGCCCTTCAAAAAATACTAGAGGAAAACTCCAACATGAGGATGTTAGCTACATTGACAAAAACACAGACAATAAATAATCTCACATCAATAAAACCAAAAAAGGGAAACAAAAACACTACCAAACCATCACCACCACCAACAAAAAAAAATAACAGGAATTAACAGCCACTATTCATTAATACCTCTTGATATCAGTGGACTCAATTCACCAATAAGAAGACCCATGGTAACAGAATGGTTACAAAAACAGGATCCATCCTTCTGCTGCACACAAGAAACACACTTCTACTTCAAAGAAAGACACTTCAGAGGAAAGGGTTGGAAAAAAATTTCCAATCTAATAGACCTAAGAAGCAAGTCTGTGTAGCTATTCTAATATATAACAAAATAGACTTCAAAATAAAATTATTCAAAAGAGATGAAGTACATTTCACACTCATTGAAGGAAAAATCCATTAGTATGAAGTCTCAATTCTGAATATCTATGCCCCAAATACAAGAGCACCTACATTTGTAAAAGAAACATTACTACATCTTAAATCACACATCAAAACTTACACATTAATAGTGAGAGACTTCAATACCTCACTCTCACCAATAGACAGCTGTGCCAAATAGAAACTTAACAGAGAAACAAAGGAACTAGCAGATGTTATCACTCAAATGGACTTAATCGACATCTATAGAACGTTTCATCCAAATACAAAAGAATATACCTTCTTCTCAACAACACAAGGAATCTTCTCTAAAATTCACAACATATTCAGTAACAAAGCAAATATCAACAGATACAAAAAGAAGTGTAATAACCCCATGTATCTTATTTGATCACCATGGGTTAAAGAATTCAACAGCAACACACACTACAGAAGCATACAAACTCATTTAAACTGAACAACTCTCAACTGAATCATCACTGGGTCAAGGAGGAAATAAAGAAATTAATGACTTCCTAGAATTCAATGAAAATGAATCTACAACATATCCAAACTCATGGGATATTATGTAAGCAGTGCTAAGCACTAAGTGCCTACATAAAGAGTCTGGAAAAATCTCATGCTAATGATGTGAAAGCACACCTGAAAGCTCAAGAACAAAAAGAAGCAAATTCTCCCAGGAATAATAGATGGCAGGAAAAAATTAAACTTCAGGTTGAAAATAAAATATAAACAAAGAGAACAATACAAAGAATCAATTAAACAGTGTTGGTTCTTTGATAAAATAAACAAGATAGACAAACCCTTATCCATACTAACCAAAAGGCAGAGAGAGAACATCCAAACTAACAAAATCAGAAATGAAAAGGCGAACATAACAACAGACACTGAGGAAATCCAGAGAATCATTAGGTCACATTTCAAAAACCTGTACTCCACAAAATTGGAAAATCTAAAAGAAATGGATGATTTCATTGCTAGGTACCACATACCAAAATCAAGACCAGATAAACAATTTAAAGAGACCTATAACCCATAAGTTAATAGAAGCAGTCATTAAAAGTATCATAACCAAAAAAAGCCCAGGACCAGATGGTTTCAGCTCAGAATTCTACTAGAATTTCAAAGAAGAGCAAATAGCAATTGTCCTCAAATTGTTCCATACAATAGAAACAGGAGGAACATTGCCAAGTTCTTTTTATGATGCCACAGTTATCCTGATACCCAAATCACACAGAGATGCATCAAAGAGA
>LZPO01117780.1:0-22255 GCA_001675575.1 Neotoma lepida
TACTTCCTCCACCAAGGGTCTACCTGCTAAAGGTTCTACTACACCCTTTCTAAATGGTGCTGCAGGCTGGGCTGGGATGAAGTGTTCAAATATTTGAATCTACAGGGGACATTTCACATATAAAACACAACACAAGCCTCACTCTCAGCTTCTACTGACAGGCAAGCCTGCACTTTCCAGGGAGATCTTCCCAAGGTGAAGCTCCAAATAAGACATAATATCAATTGTTTAGTATAATGTGAATGCATGATGCANGTTACTGGTAAAAGATCCTTCTGGAAAGGAGCCCTATTACATAACCACTTCCAAATACTACTACCAATGACATAATTTTAAAGCTCTATACACATCATAGTTATTATATAGCCTTGGCTAGTTTACAATGCTCTCACCATTTCAATAGAGACATTTTTCATCTTAAGTGTTTATGCTAATCAACTCATAACACACAATTATTCTAGACTTGCAATTATCAAACTACAAAGCATTGTTTTNCAGAAAACTATACAATGATAATGTAGAGGCGATTAATGGCTCCAGTATTGTTCATTTGTTGCTATGGAAACTCTGCTCCTCTACAGAGCTATTACTAAACAGCATATTAAGGCAGAGTCATCCTTGGTAAATATGTCATAAATGCAAAATGGTATTTTATTACCACTGTCTTAGTTAGGGTTCCTATTGCTGTGAAGAGATACCATGGCCACAACAAATCTTCTAAAGGTCAACATTTAATAGGGGCAGGCTCACAATTTCATAGGTTTAGTNCATTATCTTCATGGTAGGAAACATGGTGGCATGCAGGCAGACATGATACAGGAGAAGGAAGGAGCTGAGAGTTCTACATCTTCATCTGCAAACATCAAAAGCAACTGTGACAATGGGCATAACTTGAGCATAGAAGACCTCAAAGCCCACCCCCACAGTGACACATATCCTCCAACAAGGCCACCCCTACTCCATCAAGGCCATACCTCCTAAAGGTGCCACTCTCTATGGAGGCCACTTTCTTTCAAACCACCACAGCCATCATGATATGCTTTTCCTACACACATCAGAATTATTTTTAATTTTTAATAAGCTTTGTTTTAATGACAAAGTCAACTTATAGTGCAGAAGACATATGTTGGACTAGGAATGTATACATTAAGATATGCATTATAATGCAAATATTTTATATTAGCTCACATAATAAGTTACAATTACCACTTAAATTAATATGTAAATATTTTAAATTAATATTTGTATTTATTTGTAAATTTTCTCTTTTTTATAATTTTTCAATGATATTATTATTATTATTATTTTATTTCATTTTATTTATTTTTTTTAAATCCTGATCCAGGTTTCTCCTCCCTCTTCTCTTCACAAAACCTTTCCCCAACCTCCCCTCTGATCCTCAACCCCCTCTACTCTTCTTCCATTTCAATTTAGAAAAGAGTAGGCCTCCTATAGATATCAACCAAACATGTCATATCAAGTTGCAGTAAGACTAGGCACCTTCCTATGTATTAAGACTGGACAAGCCAACACAGTATGAGGAGTAGGGTTCTAACAGCCTGAAAAAGAGTCAGAGAGCTCCTGGTCCCCCTGTTAGGAGTCCCACAATAAGAAGAAGCTATACATTTGTGACATTTATGCAGAGAGTCTAGGTCTGTCCCATGTAAGCCCTCTGGTTGTTGGTTCAGTCTCTGTGAGCCCCTATAAGACCAGGTAAGGTCTTCACCAAAACACCACAAGAATGATCTCTAGGCCCACATGTTACTACTCTTCTGTGATGATGTATTGTGTCCCCCAATATACTGTGTCTCCCAATGAAATAAAGCTTCTCTGGAGATCAGAGCAAAGCCAGCCATTATATTAGACATAGAGGTCAGGTAATGTTAGCACACACCCTTAATCCTATCACTTGAGAGGAAGGAATCTGTCTGGATCTCTAGGAGTTCAAGGCCGCACTGGGAACAGTGCCAAGCATTGTGGTACACACCTTAAATCCCAGCACTAACCATAGAGGTCTGGAGGTCTGTACAGACAGACAGAAACTGATGTAACTTGGAATAGAGAGGAAGCAAATTAGCAGAATAGAAAGGCTTATAAGCCTGGGTAGACAGGAAGTCATTCTTTTTTGGAAGCTGAGGAGTTGGCGAGGTGAGGTTAGCATGTGGCTGTTCCTATTCCTCTGATCTCTGTCAGGTTTTCACCCCTATATCTGGTTCCATGTTTTTTATTTAATAAGACCATTTAGAAATTTACCTACATTCTTCTCCTCTGAAACTTCTTGAGTCAAGCCTCAGAGTTCAAATAACACTTAGTACTACTGTTTTCCATGCTCTTACTGGTATGGCAGGATAAGCAGTGCTTAAAGAATTCCACTGCTTTCCTAACCTATATTTCCAAATTTCATATTACTCCAAACAAAAACATGGCACTGCCTTTGACATCAATACCCTAGTNCCTAGTACCAACTTCTGCCTTAGTTAGGGTTTCTATTACTGTGAAGAAACACCATGATTACAGCAACTCTTATAAAGGAAAATATTTAATAGAGCGGTTTACAGTTCAGAAGTTCAGTTCATTATCATCATGGTGCAACATGGTGGCATGTGGGCAGACTTGGTGNTGGAGACAGAGCTGAGAGTTGTACATCTTGACATGCAGGTAAAAGGAAGTGGCCTGAGACGCTCAGCATGGCTTGATCATATATGAGACCTTAAAGCCCACCTGCAACAAGGCCATACCTACTCCAACAAAGCCACACCTCCTAATAATGTGACTCCTTATTGCTTATGAGGGCAATTTTATTCGAATTACCATCGTTTCTGCTTCATCTCTTTTCTTCTGACTAGAATAGCTGGTGGTTGGCTATAGTGTATCTCTTCTCGAGTAGNGGGCTAGATTTTTGATGGCCTGGATTGCCTCTGGTTCAGCAGGGGTTGCTACCCAAGTTGAGGACTGGAGTTTTGGTGATGTCTATGGACTCTCATCTTTCTGGGTATCCACTGGTATTCAGGATACTGACCTGACTTCTGTTGGGACAAGAGGCTTTTGCCTGGTCTTCAGGGATCTGGCCTGGTCTTTGGGGTTCAAGATGCTGGTCTGGCCTCTGGTGGAGTTGAAGGCTTCTGTCAGAGGTGCAGGCTGGGATATGTTGGCTAGGCAAAGAGGAACAGTTAAGGGAAAGCATGGGTCTGGGAAGGAGTCAGTTTTACCTGGAGTTCAAGATGCTGGCCTGGACTCTTGTGGGGTAGGAGTCTTCCCCCAGAGGTGTGGGCTTATTATTTGTTTTACTTGAGGCAGCATTTCATTGTGTAGACCTAGCAAGCCTAGAACTTGGTGTATAGACTAGGGTGATCTTAAACTTCTAGCAACCTTCCTTCTGTCACTGTAGCTTACAATGAAAATGTGTGTCAACACACACACTGACTACTTCTTAGGCTGAAATAAACACTTCATATTATTTTAGTTTTTCACACTTAATGAAAATATTCATTTTCAGAGATTCTGTGTTAAATTACTTATTAATTTACAGTAAAAGTTGTTATAACCCATCATATATTAGCTTGAAATATAGAAGCAAAACCCTACATGAGTGTATACATTTTTGNTTACATTTGACGATAGAGGCTAGAATATATGTGCAGGAGTTTATCCTTTTCCATTAAATTTATAAATTCCATAAATTCATAACAGTAGGTGAGTGTTCTGTCTGCACATGAGAGCCATACATTTACGATTATCATGTAGTAAAACCACAAATTTCTTAATGATAGGATTCTATTAGTATCCTTGGATGATTTTTTGTGCTGTGAACGTGGTAGTGTACTTGTTAAATATAGGTGGTATAATCTTATGTAAACCTCATTTAGGTGACTAATTTGTGTGTGTGTTGTGTGTGTGTGTGTGTTGTGTGTGTGTGTGTGTGTGTGTGTGTGTGTATGTGTGTGTGTTCCTAAATATATGGATATAGCCTCAGCCCATTCAGTGTTACTTGTATGTTAGTTGTATGATTTCAGGGTGACTATTTCTTAGTGGATCACCAGCTAGGGTGTTCATATTTAGGGAAGAGTATTCTTCTGCTCATAGCATTCTTTAATAGTTATATTTCTTTCACTAGGTCTAAAAACTCTGAGATTTCTCCCTTCTATGCTAAATGGTGTTGTACTTACTCAGGGCATGTGTAGGTAGCCATATTATTAAGGTATTATATTTGNTATTTCACTGTCATTTCTAGGAAAAACATGTTCACACAAACCTCTGGTTCCCTTAGCTATTATCATCTTTCTACCCCAAATTNATAATGTTTCCTGAGCCTTTGGTGCAAGAGTTGTGCTGTAGATGTATCATAGGAGCTGCATAACCTATGATTACTTATTCTCTACATTTAGATCAGTGGTTTTCTATAATTGTCTCTGGCTGGCTGGTTCCTGCTACAAAAACATGCAGGACTTAATTGCTGGACAGTTTGGATGCAACAAGAAAGGGGTCATTTTTTTTTCTTTTTGTTGATTTTGTTTTTAAAATAAACATACTGTATAAAGAGAACAAATAAACATAACCACTACATGTATAATGCAAAAATCCATAAAGTAATAGTTTTTTTTTCCTTATTAAGTATTTTTCCTTTTCACGATTATCTCTAGGTTTACTACAACTGTCAAGGGAATAGATTTGTTCACCAACATCATTACAAACACATGAATGATACATTGAATTATCACTTGGCAGCTGTGACATCTTTAAGTAATGTAACTTTTGTTCCATTGTAATCTTGTGGGATCACCATCTGAGTGTGGGACTTTGTTGTTGTTATTGACTTAAATGCCATTATGTGCATCACACATGAAAATTTTAGCTGTCGGGGAAACTTGTCTGACAAATGTGTTTAGTACAGATTATGTCTATATTATACAAGCTCAAAATTATAATGTACATTTTAATACATCTTTGAGACATTAAACTTGCAACTACCACCTGAAGAATTATTCTTGTATTATAAAATGATATAAAAGTTTCAAATATCTAAATTAGAAGTATTTGAAAGCGTGACATGAATTTTGTAGCTTGATGACTTTAAGATATGTAAACAGTAGATCTAGAAATGTGTTAACTTGTTTTAAAATTTAAATTATNGGATTACTTGTTGTATAGTTACATACTCCATTTTCCTCCCATCTAGTTATTCACTCAATCATTCACCATTAAATAAGTCTTTTGGAATCTACTTTAACTCACTATTGAGAGTGAAACATGAATTGAATTACTGCCTTCAAAAACTGATGTGTAGTAGACTATTTGAAGAATAATGGTCATATAACTACAAATGTTATATTTTGAGAGAGGTTTCTCAGTTTGCTTTTCACTTAAATAATAGAAAATAATGATTTATCTACTATGTGTGAAAGACTTTTCTAGACACTGGATATGTGTCAGTGAAAAAGAGGAAATCCCCAATATTGTTAACCACTGTAGGGTAAAAGGGCCAGCCAAGGAAACCCACCCTGACCCTGAACCCAGAACCAGTCAAAGAAACACTTTGGTCTTGAAACCAGAACCAAAGAAACACACCCTGACCCTGAAACCAGAGCCAAATCTGTCTCTGACAACTGAAAATGAAACCAACCAATCCCTGAGCAGGAAAACTAGCCAATCTNAATTGGTCTAATATTTCTGTCAGTAAAACAAAGCAACTGATTTCAAACCTCAAATTTAATTTTACTTAAGACATTTGTGTATTTATCAACATACTAACCCTCAGATATTTAGAGGCATGGTATTTATTTTGATTTTTGCTAATTAAAAGTTATCCAAATTGAATAATGAATTGAATTTATACTACTTCATTGATTAATATACACTTGACAAAATTTCCAAGATCTATCTCTACTCTAAATATTTCAGTTAATTACAGTTAATTAGGGGTGATAGATCTGGAAATGATTCCTCCTAGGGTGTGGATATGGTCATTTGTTCCATTATTATATCTGTATGTTATCACACTTACATAAATCTCTTACTTTTAACATATTGATTCAAAACCAGTTATTTGAAATTGCTCACATATATTCATATATATATGATTAAATGATGATATTACTATTAATTTTCCAACTCAAGCAATGTACATGCAAGTAATTTGTTCATATATACCTCTTATATAGTAATGTACATATTTAAGGAGAAATTTGTAGTTAAATAAATATAAGTATTGACTTATTTTCATGTAAACACTTAAAATAGGTGAATTTCAGCATCTGAGAAGGGACAAGTTTCAAGGTACACTTTGTAGACAGTGAAAATCATTTTTAGTTAATAAGAATTAATGCATGACAAAGTAGCTTGATTCCCATAGGTATCCTGAAGCACATTCCTTCAAGCTATGTCATTATGTATTTTAAGATCTTTGCTTTTTCTTAGGCATTCCCATTTATCTTACAGAACTCATAATTTTGACTATTTTCCATCTATATAAGGTGATTTCCTTAAAATGTGAATGTATTTTCAGTAAATTATGTAAATATTAAAGCAATGAACCTATCTACTCTCTGAAGACAGACCTGTTCTTATCAAGAATATTTCAAATGGAGAAGATTTTATGGATCTCCAGGCTGTGACAGCTTTCCAAAATTCAATAAANGTGCCCAATTTTACATTGCATTGCTGCTGTAGGGTTTTGCAACTATCAACACAGTCTAATTTTATAATGTTGCCAAGTACTCCAAAAAAGAAATTTTGTCTGTAAGTTTTCACTTTTCAATTTGGCCCTAGTGGACTATCTGTATATGTTAATATACTGATATATTTTCTGTTTCTCAGAAATAAAACATTATTTGCTTCGGACACTTCAGATAAATGGAATAAAAATNTTCAATAATTTATAGATACCTTTTCGTAATTAACATTTTAAAATTATTTTTTAAAGGAATGTTTTTATTCATTTTACATACTAATCACAGATTGCCCNCTCCTTGCTCCTCCTTCTCCTCCCACCTTTGCCCCCAACCAACACCCATCCCCTCCTCCAACAAGGCAAAGTCTCCCATGAGGAGTCCATAGAGTCTGATACATTCAGTAGAGGCAGGTCCAAGCCCCTTCCCCTGCATCAAGGCTGTGCAAGTGTCCCACCATAGGTAGTGGGCTCCAAAAAGCCAGTTCATGCACCAGGGATTTATCCTGATTCTACTGCCAGGGGCCCTTTAAGGAGATCAAGCTACACACCTATCTCATTTATGCAGAAGACCTAGTCCAGTCCCATGGAGACTATACAGCTGTTGGTCTAAAGTTCGTAAGTTCCCACTAGCTTGGTTTGGTTGTCTCTGTAGGTTTCCCCATCATGATCTTTATGCTTCTTGTTCATAGAATCCTTCTTTTCTCTCTTTGATCGGACTCCTGGAGCTCAGCCTGGTGCTTGGCTCTGGATCTCTGCATCTCCTTCCATCAGTTACTTGATGAAGGCTCTATGATGGGTATTCACTGATCTGATTACTGGGATAAGCCAATTCAGGCACCCTGTCCACTATTGCTAGTAGTCTAAGGTGGTGTCATTCTTGTGGATTCCTGGGAACCCCTCCCCCCAGCACCCTGCTTCTCCCCATCCCCATGATGTCTCCCTCCATCATAGTATCTCCCTCACTGCCCCCCACTCCTTCCCTGTTCCAGCTCGACCATCCCATTCTCTGATGTTCTCTCCCCCATCCCTCACCCTCAATTACCATCCTCACCTGCTGTTTTCTCATGTAGATCTCTATTTCCCCTTCCCAGGGTGATCCTGGCATCCCTTTTAGGGTCCTTCTTGTGAGCTAGCTTCTCTGGAGCTGTGGGTTATAGTCTGGCTATCCTTTGTTTTACATACAGTACCCACTTATGAGTGAGTACATACCATATTTGTTTTTCTCAGTCTGGATTACCTCACTCAGAATGATATTTTCTAGTTCCATCCATTTGCCTGAAAATTTTGTGGTGTCATTGATGTTTTACTGCTGAGTAGTACTCCATTGTGTATATGCACCACATTTTCTTAATCCATTCTTCAGTTGAGGGGCATCTAAATTGTTTGCTGATTTTGACTATTACGAATAATGCTGCTATGAACAAAGTTGAGCATGTGCCCCTGTTACCACAGGGGTAATGACTGAGCATTCTTTGGGTATATGCCCAAGAATGATATAGCTGGGTCTTGAGGAAGATTGATTTCCAATTTTCTGAGAAACCGCCATACTGATTTCCAAACTGGCTGTACAAGTTTGCACTCCCACCAACAGTGGAGGAGTGTTCTCTTGCTCCACATCCTCTCCAACCTAAACTGTCCTCAGTGTTTTTGATCTTAGCCATTCTGACAGGTGTAAGAGTCATTTTGATTTGCATTTCCCTGATGACTAAGGATATTGAGCAATTCCTTACATGTCTTTTGGCCATTTGAGATTTTTTTCCCCTTGAGAATTCTCTGTTTAGCTCTGAAGCCCATTTTTTAATTGTATTGTTCAGTGTTTTTATTTTGATGTCTAGTTTCTTGAGTTCTTTATATAGTTTGGAGATCAGCCCTTTGTCAGATGTGTGGTTGGTGAAGATCTTTTCCCCTTCTGTAGGCTGTCATTTTNTCTTATTGACCATGTCCTTTGTCTTATAAAAGCTTCTCAGTTTCAGGAGATCCCATTTACGAATTGTTGCTCTCAGTGTCTGTGCTACTGGTGCTATATTTAGGAAGTGGTCTCCTGGACCAATGCATTCAAGACTACTTTCTCTTCTATCAGGTTCAGTGTAACTGGATTTATGTTGAGATCTTTAATCCACTTGAAATTTATTTCTTCCTTGACCTATTGGTGATTCAGCTGAACATTATTCAGGTTCCATGAGATTGTAGGCTTTCTGTAATTTTTGTTGTTGTTGAAATCCAACTTTAAGCCATGGTGGTCCAATAACATACAGGATGTTATTCCAATGTTTTGTATCTATTGAGATTTGCTTTGTGACCAAGTATGTGGTTGATTTTAGAGAAGTTTCCATGTGGTTCTGAGAAGAAAGTATATTCTTTTCTGTAGGGTCAAATGTTCTGTAGATATCTATAATGTCTACTTGAGTCATATCATCTGTTATATCCCTTATTTCTCTGTTAAGTTTCTGTCCTCAGATCTGTCCATTGGTGAGAGTGGGGTGTTGAAGTCTCCCACTACTAATGTGTTGGGTTTGATGTATGATTTAAGCTTTAGCAATGTTTCTTTTACATATGTGGGTAGCCTTGTGTTTGTGGCAAAAATGTTCAGGTTTGAGACTTCATCTTGGTGGATTTTTCCTGTGATGAATATGTAATGTTATTCCTGATCTCTTGATTGATTTTAGTTTGAAGTCTATTTTGGCATGGGCATGGGTCTTGTAGATTGCAGGGTCTGATGGGGGGGGGGTTGGTGGGAGAACCTGCATGCAGGAGTTTTCCCTGCTGGCCAGCAACTGGGGCAACCTTCATAGCATTTTTCAAATTCATCCAAACTGTTTAGTTCATATATTTTTTATTCATAGCATTGTCTTAGTACATGACCATATCACTTTTATTAATGCATTCATCAGCCAATTTACACGTGTAATATTCTGATCATTTGTTCATTTATCTTATGTAGACATGATTTTATTAGCTTTGTAAATTAATTTTTAGTATTGACATTTANTCTAAGATGCNTACCTGTATATATGNTCCCTTTTAATTAGATAATTGTCTATTTCTTTCAATAACATCTGGAGTTTTTCAGTACATGTTTGAAAATTCTCAAAAATCTAATGAATTTCTTGATACAGTTTTAATTTACTCTATTAGTAATTGCCCTTATACTTTATGTATTTGTGATTTCTTATTAGTATAAGTAAATGAAATTGATGTTTGTGGGCTGATTTTAGATCTTCCAATTTGTTGAACATTTCTGTTCATTATGATACTTTTGCCATAGTTTACTAAGTATTTTCCACATAAAAGTCATATTACCTAAGAGAAATATTTTTTCTGTTTTCCTACCTGTGTCAATGATTGATTGCCTGATTTATCCTTTTTTCTTACCCATAAAACAGTNTTAAATGAAATGTAAATAGGATTTACCCTAGTTTTCATTTTCCTTAGGAAATGTGTCCTGCTGCTCCACCACTTAGTGAAGTAGGTGTGGTTGTTGCCTTTTACTAGTTTGAAGAAATAGTTATAGTTTGGTGTACATTTGTTCTTTTTTAAATGGAGAATAGAGTATTTTTATGCAATATATTCTGATTACTATTTTACTCCCCATCTCTTCTCAGATCCTCCCCCTTCCCCACTCACCTAATCCACACACTTTCCTTCTATCAGAAAGCAAACAGATATATAATAAAAATAATAAGAAAATATTTTGTATTTCTGTATATAAATCTCTTTTCATCTCAGTAAATCATCATTTTTTGTGTACAGCTGGATTCTGACTAGAAGTATTTTTAAGGGTTTTGTGGCTATTCACATAAAACATTCTGTTCATACTCACTTCTNTTCATTACCAGTGTTGAATTAGTTACATTTCATATAAGGATCACTCATTAGATTTATCTATTTAACTGAGATAGGTTACCTTTTTCTTATGGTCAGAATGCTTTGTTTCAAGTCACTTTTGGGTAGCATAAGCCATTTTTGTCATTAATTATAACTAAGCATCCTTGGTTTGCTATTTACAAGCTTGTGCATATGTTACATCTGTAATTCAGAGTTCATTTAGTTAATAATCTTGCTTTCTATGTTCAGTGAATAACTACTGGTTTTCTGGTCACTTCTGATATATTTTGGGTAAAAACATGTATGTTAATACCTTAAGTGTAACTTCCCAGGACCCACTTATGATCAGACTATGTTATCATTCAATGAGAGAGTAAATGCCTGCTGTGTTTAAGAATTTTATTGGATAACATTGGACAATCCATGCAGAGTAGAATACTCTGGAAAAACAAAACATAGGAATCAATGAAAACTGTCTGCAAAAGGAAATAAATTCAATATAATAATTTTTAAATCCAATAAAACCTATGAGGTTTCTGCTTTGTTGGAGAGAATGTCTTCTACNCCTAGTTTTTAATTATAAGATCTGTAGTTTACACTTATACACCTCTAGAGTTGATGATAAGCTTATCCACAGATNGAAGAATATTTCATTTCCACCCTATGCACTTCCCTGATTGCTCCATTTTGACTCTACACAGCCATGTGCAAAAAACTCCCAATTCCCAACAGTTGACTGTGATGTCAAAAAGATACCTTACTCCCACTTTCCTAGTTCTTTCTGTTTGACAACTTGGTAGTTTTGAAGGGACCAGTTTCCTCTTAATGGCTATCAATCAAAACATTTTGTTTCAGATAAAGATTTTAGAAATGTAGTTTATTTTCTTTGATCCAAATGAAACCTTTTTTCTCAGAATGGACTATGGAAATTGTGTCATTATCTAATGTGTTTGTCTGTGGGCAGAAACCATACATGTCACCAATGTAACTGGAGTCAGGAAAGTGCTTTTCTGGTAGCTACACCTGCTTTATGAATGTGCATCAGGTATAGTGTGGATACTTCCNGATTTTTAAGTTGTTCCTTGTGCTTTGTGCTAACACAAGGCATCTGGGACAAAGACATAATGGAAGCCAAAATATTTTTATTCTATTCTGGCTTTTACCTGTGGATAGTGGACTTTTACCTGTGAATGAGGATTAGACATAAGAAGAAAGCCCCAATAGTGTTGGCTTGCTTCCTGGAGAAAACTATCTGCAATTACTGTATCTACTGAGGCAAGTGGCTGGGAATTTTAAAATGTCAACAACCTGAATCATCTCAAGGAACTTATAATCCCAAAGTGGAAACTAAAGAGAGAAAGGAGTCCCTTCTTGCTACATACTATAAAAGAGATTATCATGAGTATACAGCTGTAGGTTGAGTATGGACTAAGTTTTGTCATTAAAAAACTCACTGTTAATACTGATAACTTGTTTTNTCCATGTAAGACAGATTTTCTAAACAGTCTTGTTAAATAAAACATGGAGGCAGGGATAGGGGTGAAAGTCTGACAGAGATCAGAATTAGGAACAGCTACCAGCCTCACCTCATCAATGCCACTGCCTCCAAAAGAGAGTGTCTGACTTCCTATACCTCCACATCTATATCCCTTTTTGCTCTGTTCTCCCATTGGCTCTCTCAGCCTAGCTACATCACTTCCTGTCTGTGTGTATAGACCTTCAGAATTCTATGGTTGATGTTGGGATTAAAGGCGTGTGTCTCCACATCTGATTTTTTTCCTAGTGTGACCTAGGAAAAAGACTCACAAAGATCCAGACAGACCCTTGCTAGGTGATAGAATTAAGGGTGTATGCTAATTGTAAGACTAGCAGCTGACCTTGTTCCTCTGATCCTCAGATAAATTTTACTGCGGGACACAGATAAAATATCACCACATCTCCTTTCACAGTATGTGGAAAATTGATACGAAACTTTAAACTAAAAATATAATTTTCATCATTTAAATTTATTTCCTTCTGGAGACAGTTTTCATTGATTCCTGTGTTTTGTTTTTCCAGAACTGCCAATATTCTACTCTGTATGGAATGTACAACCATATTCAATAAAATCACTTGAATAAATTAAAAGAAAATACTGATAACAATTCTTTTCTACCCAAGATTCTAATTTAATTAATCAGGTTGGTTGCACAGGTATTATGATTCACGGAGCCTCTCTGATTATTAGAATTTGATAGATAAGTAGAGAGTTCCTATTCTTCAGCCATTTTGGAACATAAAAAGCTTTCATATTAGTGCTAAAGAACATCACTTAGGCTTCAAGTTCAGTTTCCAACACCCATGTTGGACAGATCATAAATGCCTTTAGTTCAGCTCCAAGTGATCTGACATTCTCTTTGGCCCTCTTTGAGGACTCACACTCATGTATACTTACTTACAAATACCTAAACAATATACTNAATTTAAAATAAAATAAATCTTAAGGAAAAATATATTATGATACACTTTAGAGAAGCAATTGAATATATGCTTACCTGAATCATGTAAAACCATAGCCTTGTAATTTTGACGGAGATCACTTTATTCTTCTAATAGCACTGTATGTAATGTGTAAATATTTGTGTGTGTATATACACACATACACAAACACACATACACACCATACATGCACACTTAGAAGTGGAGAGATATAAAAAAACTGCATGTTTTCAGGTCCCTAATAAAATTGCATGGTGTTTTCATACATCCTAGAACCTTAAACATATTTTAAGCTATCACGTGATTGCTTATAACTCTTAATAACTAAGCATAATATAAATAGTTTTTATAATGAATTATTTAGAAAACAATCAAAATGAAAGAAAACCTGTAAATATTCACTGAAATGGGGAAGAACCTGAACACTGAGCAGAAAGCTTAGATTCTACCGCTAAGTTACTAAGATGCTTCTCTGTCAGAGTATGTGGTCTGAGTGATTGGGATTTTGGTTTTATAGTGAATTCCAATAGTTATTAATTATAATTTTTAATGAAAAATGAAGGAATAAGTGAATTGAGCAGTATAATTAAATTATGGTAGTGTTATCCTTCAACATGATGCCAACTACCTTCCTTATTTTGGGACACATTAGGGAATTATATGGCATGCTCAATGCTACCAAAAGATGAAATTCTCAAAGGGGTCAAGAAGTAGTGTCCAAGGTTCAAGCTTGTTCCCTCCATTGATTGTTCCCACATTCTTATTTGATTTATTTTTGCTTTTGTTTTTGCAAAAATCTTCACTGTATTATTTTTGTCCTAGCTACAGATAGGCAGAGGAAAGATGTAAGTTTGATGGAGCATTTGGCAGCAAGAATTGAGAAAGCAGAGAGCAGATATACTCATATCTGTGCATGTCAACATCAGTCTTTTTCAATAAAGTTCAAAGGAATCTATCACATACAAACTGCTTTTCTGTTACATATGACAAAAATACATTTTCTTNGCAGGTTTCTGATTTACAGATGTGAACCTCTGTCAGCTTCTCTACTAATTTTAGTGCTTCTTGTCAGTTTCTTACAACTAATGACATACAACAAGTATTGTTAAAAGAAAAACACTTTGGAATCAGAAACAATGAGGCAGCTCTCACACTGATAAGAATGGATGTGTATATTTCATAAAATAGTTAATGTATGTCCCAAGAAAATTAACAAATTCTTGCTTAACTCACATTAAGGAATTCTTCTCCTCCCAGTAAGGAATAATACATATATATGTATATGGAACTAAAGCTTCTCAAATATCTAGTCTCATTACAAATACAATTTTTGTTTTTCCTTAATGGCTGGATTTGATATGTATTTAGTACTTTTTTTTCAATTTTATTTTATTGGCTGGAGAGATGGCTCAATGGTTAAAGAGCACTGACTACTCTTCGAGAGGTCCTGAGTTCAATTCCTGGCAACCACATGGTGACTCACAACCATCTATACTGGGATCAGATGCCCTCTTCTGACAAAAAGTTGTACATGCAGATAGAGCACACATATACATAAAATAAGTAAATCAATTTGATTTTATTTTTGCTTTTTATTTTTGCTATTATAATACATTTACAACAGTATTACAACATTTCTCCCTTTCCTTTCTCATATACATAATACCCATTCACAGAAGATGGCCGCATTTATGTTTTAAATTGGAGTAATGTATTTTGTCTTATTCATATTCTCAAAGGTCACTGACCATGAATGCATATGTTATCACTAAACATTTACTCAAAAGGAAGGAAGTTTTTGCATAATTTCTGACACTAAAACCATGGTAATATTATTTAGGGCATGGCATATGCTAAAATCAGCATATCATTAAGAGAACAGAAGGGATATAGAAGAATTTCTCCAGAGATTGGAATACAGTGATGCTACTTTTCATAAAAATGTTTATACCTGAAAGAAATCTCTGTTCAATCCAATTCGAGGAAATACATATTTTGAACAGAAATTAAATGCATTAGATTTTCTATGGGTAAATTTTGTGAGCAGAACAACCTTACTAATAAAATATTCCATATTCCTCACTGAGAAACATAAACNCAACCTGCNTATGTAAAGATTTATAGATGCATATACAACTTCATTCATAACTGCTCCTGTTCCCCATCTAAACCATTGCTACCCAAACCCAAAACAAGCTATTTAACATAAATATTATTTATTTTCAAGCAAGTATTGCTTGTGTTTAAAGGGCCATATACATTCTAGCTAAAAACAATTACTATCCAAAAAATAATTTGGCTCTTTAAAATTTTACATTTCATGGGTGCAGTATCATTAGGTCAAGCGTCCTCTGTGGAAATCAAACACTAAGGATATTCAGCACGAGAAGCAGTCCTGTACTCTTATAGTAACACGCCTCAGCACAAGCAGCAGGTTTAGAGAGTTAAAAAAGTGTAATGTGGAGGTCACTAAGAAGAAATATTTGATAGTTTATCTCCTTGTCTTCTGCTACAGAAATTCTAATTCCCTCATGAGCATGGTTCAGAGGAGACTCTTTCATTCATAATTGATTTTTGAATTTCAATTCCAAAAACAAAACAAAAAAATCTTCCAAACACTTGGAATTTCTTAGGTGGTAAAAGTATTTATTGTTGTCATAGAGAGACAGATATCATGGTTTCCATGGGAATTAACCGTATGGTGAGAGGGTTGGGACATTCATGGTCATTTTCTATTACTCACATGTAGATAAACTATCTGCCCAGAATTCAATTGTTCACCAAAAATGAATGGTTGATTCTACCATGATGCATTGAAGAGACATTAAAGAAACACCAAAGATCTTGCTTTGAGTGTTTGCATGGCATTGCTTTATAACTAGTGTTCCCTTAGGACACAGAAGCTCACTTACTTCCCATATAAACTTAGGTTATGCATTTATATATTGTTAAAATTTGTGCTGTGGTCTACAATATTGTCAAAGTGACTCTTCTGTGTGGGGTGTCTTTCTGTATACTGTGAATATGTGTTGCTCTGATTGGTTGATAAATAAAGCTGCATTGGCCTATGGCAGGGCAGGATGGAGCCAGGCAGGAAAATCCAAGAGAGATAACAAAAAAAGAAAGGAGTTGGGGAGATGCCAGCCACTGCCCAAGGAGCAGCAAGATGCCAGCAGACCAGTAACACCATGGTTAAGTGGCAAATTATAGATTAACAGAAATAGGTTAAGTTATAAGATCTAGCTTGCAATGAGCTTGAACTATAGGCCATCTTGTTCACAATTAAAATAAGTCTCTGTATGGGCCGGCAGTGGTGGTGCACGCCTTTAATCCCAGCACTCAGGAGGCACAGGCAGGTGGATCTCTGTGAGTTCGAGACCGGCCTGGGCTACCAAGTGAGTTCTAGGAAAGGAGCCAAAGCTACATAGAGAAACCCTATCTCGAAAAACCAAAAAAAAAAAAAAAACCATAAGTCTCTGTGTGTTTACTTGGGTCTGAACAGCTCTTGGACCGGGTGGGACACAGGAAAACTTGCAGCTACATTTTGGTGCCCAGACGTGGTAGCAAGAATTTCCATCCAAACCTGAGAAAGCTTTAAAAAAAAAAGATTCTAAAGTGGAGCTAACAATAGTTTCCTACTTGTGTCTCAGGCAAACTGTGATACAGAGATGCCACAGCGTATGGGCTTGAGCTACAGCATGGATTTCCACAGTGGTACACGGAGGTTTCTCTAAGCTGTTCAATGCATTGCATGGTGGATTTAGCTTTTGCTAGTACAGACCAATTAGTAAATAAATAAATAAAATCATTANAAAAAAGGGTTTCTGGGCTAAAAACTGCTGGATGGAGGCATAGATACACTTGTTTCCCAGAGTCAGTGGTGGCCATGGTTTCCTGATGGAGGCATAGACCCACTGCCCAGAGTTGGCAGTAAAAGTACCTCTGCCATGTTGGAAAGCTGAGGTCGGTGGAGTCAGCAGCCAAAGCCACCGCTTCAGTCCTAGCCATGCTGCAGTTTAAAGTAATGATCAGAAAAAGATTTTAGATACACAAAAGACAGATTTAGATGGAATAAAACTCCGAATGGTTTATAATGTATGTAAAAGGTATGTGGTCTTGAGAGAGAGAAGAGAAAGGATATAGATAGTCATAAAAATAAAATAAAGTCTTAAAAACATAAAATAATATATATATATATATATATATATGTAAGCCACATAAAGATGAATATTACACAGAGAATCTGGATTATGTTGGCTTTGGGATTTTTAATTGTAGAAAGACATATGATTGTAAAGGCTGCTAAGTTAAACCAACATATATATTTCTGATATAAAAGTTGGGAGAACTGAGCTAGAATTGATCTTGCAGGTCTCT
This sequence comes from Neotoma lepida, assembly GCA_001675575.1. NCBI lineage: Eukaryota > Metazoa > Chordata > Mammalia > Rodentia > Cricetidae > Neotoma > Neotoma lepida. The sequence continues at coordinate 17,348 of LZPO01117780.1, forward strand.
TTATAAGAATTTTTGATACAGTATCCAAAGATGCTATGTAAAATGTTATAGAAGAGGACTCATGTGTGCTCCTAATTCTCTGTAAAGCACATGAATTCTAATGATGGCCAACATGGCAAGATGTACAGAAATCTACAGTAGTGACACTTAAATCTTAGAGGTAACATGGCTGTCTAATGAGATGTAAGTCCCACTCAATAGAAGGGAACTCTTACATGGTACTATAAAACTAGACAATTACCAATTGCTTATGAGGCCATGCAATTTAGAGGAGAATCTATTACTATAACCTTCTTAAGTCATTATAATTTCTAAATGTATTATAAACTATTCTTTAATGCACAGATAAGTGTAGCTCACTCTTCATTAAAAATGAACTTTTTGCCGCAGAGAGAATATTATAGAAACCCATTGCTGATCAAAATGCAAAGAACAACTGATTGCTAGGTTCCCAATGCCAAATGATACATCTATGATGCAATGTAACACGAATTGCTAAATGGTCTTATTAATATAAAACCCAGAGCCAGATATTGGTGAAAACTGAGAGATCAAAGGAATGTAACAAGCCAAGCCACAAGTTCTTAATGCTAAGAAATCTTCAGCCCAAGAGAGAGCTACTTACACCTATATCCTTTCTGTGCCCTGCCATTTCACGTCCTCTCTCTGCCCAGCTATATAACTTCTTCTTTCTGGCCAGCTCTATCATTTCCTGTCTGTCTGTACAGACCTCCAGACTTCTATGGTTAACTAGTGCTAGGAATTAAAGGCATGTGCCACCATGCCTGGCTCTGTTCCCAATGTGGCCTTGAACTCACAGAGATCTGGATGAATCTCTGCCTCCCAAAAGCTGGATTAAAGGCATGTTCTACCATTGCTTGACTTCTATGTTTAATATAGTGGCTGGCTTTTTCCTATGATCCCCTTATCACTAAGATAAGCTTTAGTGGGGTGCACAAATAAAATATCACCACAATACAACCCTATCACCTAAGGCTCAGGGAACATTTCAGAAGTTGGGGTAGAACAGTATAGAGCACCAGGACTCCCACTTGAATACTGTCTTCTATGACACGGAAACTGTACCCATGAAATCTTAAAAATATGAATGCCTAAACAAGACTTGCAAAGTGAATATAATTTGATATGACACGTGGATGGGGGAAATCTCACAAGGCCCTATTGTAGATGAGGAGGTACAAGAAAGTAATGGTTGAGAGATGGAGGATATAGAATAAGAAATTTAAAAATAGATCGTTTGAGAGGCAGTGAGGAATTTCATGAGAAAAGTTATAAGGGAGAAAAGGAGGTATGCAAATGCTGTAAACACATTACTCATCTATGAATGTTTAAAAAAATTGGTAGTTAAATTTAAAAATGAAAAGAATTTAATCTAAAATCACATCAGTCTTTCTAGAGTAAAAATTTGCAGTTACATGGAACAGAAGACAAGAGCATTCTACACNTATTTTACATGCATTCATCTCTGCAACTATAACATTTTGATTATATAAGTTGACATATATTTGTGTATTATCAATATATAACACTTCAGCATATCTTAACTTGGTGTTGAAAAAAGTTTCTATTTTCAATTTTTAATTATGTGTAAATGTATATGTATCTGTGTTTTTTTATGCTCACATGCCTAGGNACTCTAGTAGAAGGCATTGGATAACCTGAAGTTGGAGTTACAGGGAGCTTTGAACCACCTGAAGTAGATATTTGCAACAAAGCTTGAGTGTTCTGCAAATGATATCAGTATAGGCTTTGAACTACTGAGTCATCTCTTACCCCAATATATGTGTACACATACACACACACACACACACACACACACACACACACACACACGAAGATTATTTTATATCAGATGGTCTTTGAAATCTATTCTCCTCTCTCTCTCTCTCTCTCTCTCTCTCTCGCGCGCACGCGCTCTTTCTCTCTTACATATATATGTAAATATATATGTAAATATGTATAAATATATATCACATATATTTTTTCATATATATTGTCAAATATATATAAATATATATTTATATATATATATGTCATATCTGGAAGTGGCTAACAGCAAAAATTCTCAGTATATTTTTCATCTCTGCTCCCTTTACTGCAAGTGGGACACATGTTTAGCCTAGCCCACATTCTTCACTGGGAATCTAAGTAATTTAAATGAAATAATGATGAGTAATTTTGTATAAACTAATACCCTCTAGGACTTACATTTAGTTCTTGGGGAAAGTTTGTCACTTTTATTTGATGTTATAAGAATTTATACCCAGACAACTGCACTAGCCCAGTGTCACCAACAGTGTCAATTTAATTAAGCTCCTGACAGCTTCTTCTCATTTATTCAGTTCAGTGTCTCAGGCTTTATAATCAAATGGGCCAGAAAATTGGTGCCAGGTTTACCATTTCAGAGTCTTTCCTTTTCCCAAAGTGCGACTTGACTTGTTAAATCATTCTTTGGGTGGTACTCTGGACAGATAGGTTTCTTTTATTTCTTTTTTTGTCTTTGAATTGCCTTATACCAGATGATCTTNGAAAACCAGTCTCTCTCTTCAAATTTTATGAATATTGTATATTCAAATAAAAATCACTGAATATGTTGCACTGGGATTTGTGAATCTCAGGAATATTATGGAAAAAATCAACCCTTTTAGGTATGTTAAGATTCTAGACAGTTCTTCCATTTCCTAAAGGAAATAATAAGCTTATATTTTCTAATGCATTAGAATCCTTTAAGGGATTTATTAATTTATTCCAATTTTTTGTTTGTTTTTCATCAATTTCTTTAAGGGAATTTTTCATTTTATCTTTAAAGGCCTCCATCGTCTTCATATAGTTATTTTTAAGGTTGCTTCTTNTGTTTCTTCTACATTGTGATGTTCAGGTCTTGCTGTTGTAGAACTGCTAGGTTCTGGTGTTGCCATATTGCTCTTTATGTTGTTGTATGTATTTTTGCACTGGTGTCTGTCTACCCATCTCTTCCTCCAATAGATGCAAAAGGTGTCTGTGTCTGAGGAAGCTGTTTTTGGTTCACTCTGTGCTGGTTGTGTCTGTGTATCAGGGGCCATTCTTGGTACAATCAGGGTTGGCAGATTCTTTGTCTCAGGGAACCGTGTTTCATCTTATCAGAACTCTTGGTCTTCTTGGTCTAATCAGAGCTTCTGGTCTAATCTGAGTTGATGGATTCTGTATTTCAGGGAGCTGCTGAGGTCAGAGGTGGATGGATGAATTTGAGGCAGAAAGTGGGTCTTGTAGATTGCAGGGTCCCGTCTGATGGAAGATGTTGGCAGTGATGCCTGCCCACAGGAGACTTTTCTGCTGACCTGCACCTGGGGCAGCAATGGTTGGGGGAAGGGGGTCCTGGTTCCTAAAGACAAGACTCTCAAGCTAGGAGAGGAGACACTCACCTCTTGGTCCAGTCAGAACTGGTGGATTCTGCATCTTAGGGAGCCACTGAGATCATAGGGGGATGGGTGGATTTGGGGCAGGAAGTGGATCTTATAGATTGCAGGGTCCAGTCCGATGNGGGTGTTNGTGGGGATGCCTGCCCCCAGGAGTCTTCCCTGCTGGCCTGTATCAGGGGCAGTGATCATAATATTTCTTAGATGAAAATGGTCCTGTCTGCTGTAGTAGGGGTCCTGTGTTGTTGTTCCCTTTGGGGGATGGGGCCAAGTAGGTGTGGAGTCAAGCCACACAGACTCAGGGAGAATGTCTAAACAACAAGCTCAGTTTATTCAGGAAGAGGCAAGCCTTATATACCCTCCACCCCACCCTGGGAGGAAGGTCTAATGAATATGCATCTGCTGGTGTGACATGGCTGCCTCTCATTGGTCCAGGTCCTCTCCAGATTGTATTTAAGCTGCTCTTGCTAAGGCTCTCAGGCAGACCCAGGTTGGCTCTCAGAATGTATCTTTTTTACAGGTTTGGGCAGAATGGCCCTCAAGCCTGTTAGGGATGAGTCATCCCACAGTCTGCTATGTGATTCTTCCATTTTTATCATCTCTAAAAAGGATGACCCTAAGAGGAACACACATGGAAGGGGAGTCTCAGGAAGGAGAAATAGTTAAGATCTACTGAATAATCTGGGATGGATGTAGAAGGGAAAGGATGGGGGATGGGAACAGGAGGGACTGAGATAGTTAAATGGAGGGAGGGACTGAGAGGGAGAGTAATGAAAGAGATATCTTGGTAGAGGGAATCATTAGGGAGTTTGGGAGAAACATGGTGCTAGGGAAATCCCCAGGAATCCACAAGGATGACAAAAACTAAGACTCCTAGCAATAATGGAGAGGATGCTTGAACTTACCTTCCCCTATAATCAGATTAGTGACTGTCCTAAATTTCATCATAGAACCTACATCCAGTAACTGATGGAAGCAGGTACAGTGATCCACAACCAAGCACTGGGCTGAGCTCCTAGACTTCAGTTGAAGAGAAGGAGGAGGGATCACAGGAGCAAGTGAGATCAAGAACATGATGGGGAACATCATCTCTAATCATTTAAATTGAATGAATGAAACCAAGGTGAGGTGGGTACACCTGTAGTTTCAGCTATTGTTTGGTCTGTAAACATAAGAAGGCCTTTAGCTCATGAATTTTGGGAATTGAAAGCCACCAGGGCCATAGCAGAATTGTCTTTGGGAAGATAAATCAATGGGAATTTTATACTTGTGAAGTGTAACTTACTATAGGAAGCAGATAGTGCAGACATTCTTAGTTGAAATCAAAATNTGTATTAAATAATAGTTCACATCAGCAGCTGGTATGTTGTGAAACAAAGTGACACAGAAGCTATTGATAATAGAGAGAAACCCCAGTTATCATTTCCCAAAGACTTTGTAAGGTAAATATGTATATATATTATCATAGGAATAGATGTATATATGAGATAGA
>LZPO01117780.1:22900-36991 GCA_001675575.1 Neotoma lepida
GTGTGTGTGTGTGTGTGTGAATGCTTTGTCTGGGTTCCTCCAGGCCCCACATGATCCCACAGCCACTTAGACACAAGTAAACACACGGAGGCTTAAATCAATTACAAACTAAATGGCTTATATGGCTCAGTCTTCCCATTAGCTAGCTCTTACATCTTAAATTAACCCATTTCTNTAAATCTGTACTTTGCCATGTGGTTCGTGGCTTACTGGTACCCTTACATCTTCTTCTCCTGGTGGTGGCTAGCAGCATTTGCTTATGATCAATAGGAAAACAGCTGGGCTGGTGCAGCCAGTCTTAGTTCTTTGGGGTGACTCTCGGCGTAAACCCAAATTAGCTGAAGTAGGACAGAGGACATGAGGATAAATGAACATCAAATTCTGGACATTCTCAACAGTGGTCAATTGCTAAGCAGGGTTCAAGTCTCTAAAGTTGCTAACATAAGCCTTTTCTAATCCAAAGACCAGAAGAGACTCTTAAGTGTTCTGTTGCTGCAGGACACTGGNGGGATTCAAGTTTATCTGGTACATGGAATAATCACACCAAATGTGACATCGAACTGTAGACCTTGAGTACATCCTGCTTCACAAATGAGTCTGTCAGATACGCTAAGCCTATGGGCTGAAGATGATGCCCCAACATTTCAGAGAAACCTCAAGTGACTGTCCAGGCAGCTGGCTGTTTCTGTCAACTCACATTTTTTGGAAGTCACTTATTTGCACTTCCTGTTTTATTAGGTAATATTATTTCCTTCTTGGATTTCTGAGGGAGTTGAAGATTAGATAGTTATAGTTATAGTTTTTCTTAAGAATTTTCAGAAAAGAAACTCACCAAGAGGTGTTAAGTATGTAAGTTTGAAAGACATCATAAGATAGTTTTCTGTTAGTAATATTAAGTTAGGACAGAAAATGAATTAGGTACATTTAGGGACTCACCAAAATAGGATAGATAATGGAGTATTTTCTCTGAATTTGTCAAATGCAAGGGACTAGACATTGTTGATGTATTAATTGCTTGTATATATTGTATATATATATATATAGTATATAATATATATTATATATATGTAACCTGCCCAGTCTGTATCATGTTAGTAGTATGTATANTTTCAAGGATGATCATCTGATTTTAGATAACTCATTGCTGTAATNGTCCCTGAAGAAGACTATTTCCCCCACTATCAGAATTCTTGAGTTGCCTATAGTTCTTTTTTTATGATTTACAACGCAGCCCTAGCTGTGCTGGGAACTCAACATGTAGAACAGGCTCACCTGGAACCTGTTGTAGGGATTCTTCTGCCTCTGCCTTCCCAGTACTGGAAGGATATGTTTTGATCCTCAAATCCAGCATTTTTCAGAAGTATCTAATTTAATATACATATAAATATAATATNTATAAAGAGATAATTTAAATATTTAATCTTACAAAAACTATTAGATCTATTAAACTATTTTTATAACTATACTATAATGATATTATTATTATTATATAATATTTTTATGAGTTTGTATTGAATTAGAAAATATTTGAACATATTGACTTGAATTTTGTTATATGAAGATAAATGCCAATAACTTCTGATTTAATAACTGTCAAAGTTCAATATTTATTCTTAATGTGCAAACAAGCAACTACTCTAAAGTTCTTTGTTCATGTTAAGGAAGCATGTTTTGTGCATTCCCTTCTGTCTTCTCACAGATGCTTATGTTCCAGAGTAAGGTTATATATTCTGTTGGTGGCTGTTGCTACCACCACTTCTACCAATATATGACCAGATTAGGATCTTAAGTCCTTAGGACTGCACTGGGGTGTGATATGCAGACAGAGCTTACTTCCACAGTGTGACTGCTGATAACTGATATCACTTTATCATAAATCCTTAACTTTAAAGTAAGTTCTAAGTGTGGAATCCTGACCAGTAGCTGCATAGTCATTAAATTGACCCTATGCAAATTTTGTTTTTCTGCAAGAATTTTATGCATTCCTGATTACTTCTTTCAGTTTTTTCCTTTCTTTCTTTAAAAATTTATTTTCTGAGATTTTTTTTATATCCAAAATGTGTTTATTGGGATGGTTCCCACTCATCTTGAATCAGGTGCTTTTCAGTGCTGCTTCCTCCTGAAGGAGCATCCTTCTGTCAACCTTATTTTTCCACCTGTAGGTTGACAGAGGACAGTGGAGCAGCCAACATACAAGACTACCGTTTGTGCATCGCTAAAGACCGTGGTGAACTTATAGCATCCTGGGCATTTCACATCCATAAAGTAGGAATTGGGGCTCTGCACTAGGCACTTTTTCTTGTGTTTCCTCTTTTCCTCTTCTGGAGAGGGATGAAGGAGATCCTTTGCGAGAGGCATGTTCTCATAGGGAGTTTGTCACTGCTGGAAAAGAAACCAGCATTTTTCTAACTTGGTCTGATTTGGTCTGAGTTGGATCTGTCTCTTATACACATCTAGATGTGTATAAGAGACAGGCCTAGACACAGGGAGGAGGGTCTTGGACCTGCCTCAACTGAAAGTACCAGGCTCTGGGGACTTTCCATGGGAGACCTTGCGTTGGAGGAGGTGGGAATGGGGGGAGGTTTGAGGGGCAAGGCTGGGTGGCGGGAGGAGGGAGGAGGGAGGAGAGGGGGTGCTGTGGTTGGTATGTAAAATAAACAGAAAATCTTTTAATAAAAAAGAGAGATTCTGAAAAAACATATTTTCTGAAGTGATTTTGCTTTTATTTCCTTTCCTTTAAGGCAATCATGAAATTTCACAGTGATTTCTGTGGTGGGGCAGAAGGAAGGTGTCATTGAGAATGTTTGAGGCCTGGTTGGCCTGCGAAAGTGCAAGCAGAGGAGGCACCTCTCTGGGGATCTAGCATAGACTGCCTGGCAGATGATGTTCCCCGAGCAGAAGAGCTGGTATGCAATGTCCTCAGCAGCTTCCAGCTTTCACAGCTCAGTCAGACAGTCACCTGTGGTGGCCAGTGAGTTGGCGATTGATCAACTCAGCTGTCCTGGAGTTAACCCTCAGCAGAGATGATGGCTGTCTCTCCTGCTGCTCAGCCTTTTCCACCGCAAATCTGTCCCTGTCCACTTTCTGCTGAGCCACCTGTTTGACTTCCACTGCTTCTGTGAACTCCTTTCTGAAGGTCAGATGTGTCAGGGACATGTCATCTAGGTTGAGCTCAAAAATTGCTGCTCGATCTGTGAGGTCACACTGACCTGCCTGAAGACCAGCTCTCATTGGATGATCAATTCCCTAGCATCAAATCTCCAGCACCAAAGCTAGCCACCACCAGCTTGAGGATCTCTGTGGCAATGGAGCTACCAATGGATGGTAGGCAGCATCAGCACATCTTAGTCCTCACAGATGCTGGTGTTGATACAGGGAATCTGGCTGGCCACTGGCCAGAAGAAGATGGGCGGTGCAGTGTAATGTTGACATTCTGTAAATATTTCTTACCAGTGATAACCTGTACAGTCCATGGTCGCAAGCAGCCACCAAAGATACTGATTTGGGAAAGTGAATGTCTTCCCCTACCACAATGTACTATGCTTAGTCAAGGATGACAGTTCTGTGCTCAGTATACACATTATATAAGGCAGAGTTCACCATGCCTCTTGCAATTACTAAAGTCAGGATAAATTTTCCAATAGACTCAAATACTTTGACATCCGTGATCCTTTCTGTTGCACCCACTAACACACCTGCTTTCACTCTAACCTCCACGTGAATTGCTCCATTTAATTCTTTTCATAATCAATACATTATTTTTCATTTTTTTGAGGATTTAGACCACATTAAGTGTTCTCTATCATACTTCTATGNATAAATCATTTATGGAGCTGTGTTTTATGCAGCTGTAATCCATTCATTCTCACTCCAATTCATAATTCAATTATGAATATAGGCTAAGTTATTAACCAGTCCAGCCAAATGCTATTTTGGTTTTCTTTTGTGTTTGTTTATTTGTTTGTTTGTTGTGTAGAACAATGCAGCTATGAACTCTCTGGTTCAAGCCTTCTCATGTGAGGCTGTACCTTGAGAAATAAAAGGTCAGACATAAATTATGAATACATATGCCTTTTCACCTGAACACAAAAGGCTCTTTTGCAAGAGAAAGACACATCATCAAACAGTTTAGTTTGAATATTGCCAATGGGAAAGGCAAGAACATGAGGCTNTATTCCACTCAGTAAATGATTTTGGAGTATCTATGATGTGAAGCTTAGAATATGCACTTAGCGTGAAACACTGGAATAAATGTCATTCCAATATAATTGCCCTTTGGTCTTTAAAAGATTGTGTGTGTGTGTGTGTGTGTGTGTGTGTGTGTGTGTGTGTGTGTGTGTGTGTTAAGGACAAACCATCATATTAAGATTTGATATTTTAGACAAAAGAGTGATCTTCAAAATGTCAAGAGGTGGGGGAAGCATGGCACAAAATTACAGTATAGCAGAATGAACACTGTTAGAGGAAAACAGTCTATATCTAACATTAAAACAGAAAATTCTTATTGTATAAGAAACAAAATGTTGCTATTACAATTGATTTGANTTTTCTACTTGTATTTGTAACTTGTATTTCACTAGACCATGAAAATCCTAGAAGCAAATAACAAACAAATCAGTTAACACCTAATTTTTTTAAAGTTTCTTTTTAATTCGACATATTTTATAGGTATGAGTGTTTTGTTTGCACATATGTATGTGTACCAACTGTGTGCCTTGTGCCCACAGAGGTCAAAAGAGTGTATCAGATTTCCTGGAACTGGAGCTTCAGAAGATTATGAACAACCATATCAATACTAGAAACTAAACTCAGGTCTTCTGAAAGAGCAACAAGTCCTCTTAACTGCTGAGCCATCTCTCCAGTTCTTTATTGACCACCAATCTTAATGGGGAAGGGAAGAATCAGGTGTTCTCATTTCAAAATGCTTAAAATTTTAGATAACATAATCTATATTTTTAGAAGCAATGTTAAAAATAAATAATCAATTTTGTACACTTAATGTTTTCATAGACTTAATTTTCTTAATTTTTCCACTGTACACAGAAGATNTATCTTTGTTGTTTTACTTTCTTAGTTACAAGGTCATCAACCAATATACATTGAGTCCCCTAGCTCATCTTTGACTTAGTTTTGATTTAAATATATCAGTTTCTAATATCGTTAATAAATTGGCATTGTAATAACTTGTGNCTTTCCCCCTACTGTTTATGCAGCATAGTTAAAGTGTTTTAAGACATTTTAACAAACACAATGAACAAGAAAAAATTTTAAAGTTCATAAATATTAATAAGAGCAAAGTTGCTTTATCACCTTAGTAACAACTGAGTCTTTATTGAATTACACTGTGAATATCTGGCTCATTTTTGGCTTATGGTTTTCACTCATAAATGTAGAATGCTGAATAAGCATGAAAGGAATACCAGTTGCTATTTGTTCCAAATGACACACATAATAGGCAAAACAAAACAATGATTAAAATTCAAGTCCACTGTCCACAGGTCACTTGACACAAACTATATTGTTTTGATCTTTTAGATCAACCCAAAAGAAAAGAAAACCTGAAACACAATCACAGTGTTCAGATATTTATACAGTAGCCACCTCCATGGGCAATAGAAATTCTGAGGATGTCCCCAAGCCCGAAATTTTCCATCAGTTTTAAAGTGGACTTGTGATATTGTATATTTATTTGAATAATCTAATATAATCAGAAACACAGTTGGATGAAGTACTATAAAGGAAACTGTCAATGTTAAGTGACAGGTTTTCTAATTTCAGATGTTTATGACATAAATTCTGATTGACAGAGTGATTATGGGTGAGGGAATGGACAAACCGAATTGTCCCAGATCATGTTTGCACTCATGCAGAACCTAGATTCAATTCCCACAAAACTGAGAATTTTCATTTAGCCCTCTCTCAATAAAATTCAAGTAAAGTATGAATTATTTAATACTCTCATAGGATAAACTACTGAATTGAAAATGATAGCAAACCTGGAAGAACATGAAGCCAACCACATAGGCAGTTCTATTCCCTAGTCCCACAAGTATTTTTACTATTATTTTATTTTATATTTTTGAGTGTTCATATATTTTGAATAGCAAAACTGTATGCATATATTTAAAACTTTCTACAACTTTACCAAATGTTCAAATGGATGTTTAAAACAAATGTATATAAATTTAATAAATATTTATTTATATCTTCAATAGAAATATTTGTGTGATTTTATTTCAATTATATGAACAAAAATTGAGTGAGAATGTTTCTTTTTTGCTTGTTTGTGGTGATATTTTGTTTGTGCTCTNAAGAATAAAGCTTGCCTGGAGACCAGAATGCAGAGCTAGTCACTAGAGGCCGTGTAGTGGTGTTACACCCCTTTAATCCCAGCACTTGAGATCTCATGCCTTTAATCCAGCACTTGGGAGGAGGAAACAGGAAGTGATATGGCTGGGCAGAGAGAGGAAGTGATAAGGTAGAGTGGAGACAGGAGCTCGGTNCTTTTGGTCTGAGGACTCAGGAGAGGTAAGAAGTGGCTGTGNCTTGCTCCTTNGTCTCTCTGATATTTCACTTCTTGCCCTATACCTGACTCTGGGTTTTTATTATTAAGACCAATTAGGATTCATGCTACATATACCTGCACATATATGTTAAGATTTTAAATGGAGTTGCCCTGTGTGGTGGTTTCAATGAGGATGCTCCTCACGATCTCATATATTTCAATGGTTGGTTCCCAGTGGTAGACTCTAGGAAAGATTAAGAGGTGTGGCATTGTTGGAGGAATTGTGCCATGGGTGGGGGCTTTGAGCTTACAAAACCCCACTGCCAGACCCAGTCTTACTTGCTCTCTCTGCCTACCTGCCTGCCTGCCTGTCTCTCTGGCATCATGTTCCCTATCATGATGGTCACTAAATAACTCTCTAAAACTGTAAGCAATCACTCAACTAAATGTTTTCTTACAAACTACCATAGTTATCTTGTCTCTTTACAGCAATAGGACAGTAACTAAGACTCTCTTTAATGGGGTGACAATACCCTACTAGAGTCCATTTGGTAGCATATATAAATACCTTGTGCTAGTTGTCCCATAGTTCCCCAAAATTATGGGATAGTGTCAATACCCTTAGTTGTCCCCCAGAACTTGATAGTAAGATTCTATTGCTGATGATAGAATGTATTTGAGTCATGGCATAATAATCAAGCTATATTGATTTGGAAACTTCATCCCTACTGGCTAACTTTCATAGTGATGGAAGGAACTATGCATACCAGCAAAGGAGAAAAGCGTCAATTGCCCAGCTGTGACTGTTGACCTCCAACAACTATTAGCCTGGAAAGCCACCTCTATTGATTCAGTAGTGGCACTAAATTCATGAGAATAACAAGATATGTTCTGATTAGCTATAAGATTCGCTCCACAGGAACCCTTATATGACATTAATTGCAGTCAAGAAGTAGTGTCTGCACAGGCTATATGCCCCAGGGGAGAACCTACTAATCGTATTCTGCAAAAATGATATAACATTAAGTTGATTCTTAATCACTTTTTGTATCCATAGATTAGTGCCTCTGTTGACCCTCATCAGAGGAGCTTCAATTTGCAGTAGATGGTGATTAGCATAGAGACCCGCAACAGGTCAAGATGCAGGGATGGAGATAGTTCAGCCCTAAATGGGACAATTGTATCATATCTCTTTTATCCAGGCTCAGCAATTATTGTGGAAGAGGAGATGAAAAGGGTATGAGTGCCAGAGGTGATGGATGACCACAAGGAAACTGTTTTTCAGATATAGCTGGACAGTTGCACACATGAACTCACAGTTGTGACAGCATACAAAAGACCTGTGCATGCTTAAACCAGCTAGACCAACCCTCAGCATACAGAGAAAGAGTAGATATGCAATACCACAGGTAGTTGTGAAACTTTTGGTATTGAAAAGTGGCAGGAAGAGGGAACACCCATTTTTGTTTGTTCATTTGTGTGATTTCTAAGTTTGCAACTATTGGTAGGTTGACAAAAATAATCAAAATACATTGTATGAAATTCTCAAGTAGTAATAAAATAAATATGATTGAAGAATAAAGTTACTTCTCCTGCCACCTGATTTATGATAGAACACCTCACAACACCATTCCATGGTTTCAGAGAAGACTTTGTTTATTCAATTATCAGGAGGCTTCTTTTCAGCATTAAATATTGTTGGTAGTCAAGTAGGTGTGCAGANTCACCTTCATAGGATTATATGGAGACTGTGCCAGTCAACAGAGTAAAGGCACTAACTTTTCTCTAGTGTCCTTAGCAAGGCCTGTAAGCTCATCTTTCCTTTCTCAAAAAGGAAACAAAGTATTGCTAATGTCATACTGCAAATGTTGTGTATCAGGTAACTCAGTACGGTGAAATGGCCTTGAGTGTGAGCATGGTTTTTGTTTTTTGTTTATTAAAATCCTAAGACAGCTTCAGTTTTGAATTTAAGGTTTAACCTAGGGGAATTTCACATTTCCAAGAACTAATATTAAAGGAATAGAATAGATTAAAGCTTTGCTTGGTCATTGGCTATCAGATATGTTCTCTTTCTTTCAATATTTAGCTGTGTACTTCTGTGATGGAAGAATTTAACAAAGTAAACCTAGTAGCTAAGTAACTGTTTTCCATTACCACAAATTTCCCTGTGCATATTTACTTAGATTTCTTAAGTGACTAATGTGAAGGAAAATACTTGTCATACCAAAGGACCAAAATATCCTTCCTGATATTGAAAAAGGAAGAAAAATCCTTATTATAATGAAAAGTTATACTGTATTTNAACTACCATATGGATGTCTTTATTGTTTCAATATTAAATATAGAAAAATAATTCTAGGATTATGTTTGCCTAGGTTATTGCCAAAACATAGAATTGATTTTCAGGATAACATTATCATCAGGACTCTGACATGTCTGTGTTACATTTTATAGACTCTTGTACATATAACATTGTTCTTAGATCAGTAAGGGATTAACAGAATTTTATGTAAGCCCACGCATGTTCTTCTGTATTGACCTTTTGAATGATTAGCCCTCTGTGTTATTTAACTAAGAAAATACTTAAATAAAATACTTTAATTAATGTTTCCATCTGTTACTAAATATGATTAGAAAAATAGGCTTTGTACTTAGTAATGGATAGGAATTTGTCAAGTGTCATAGAGACAATCCAATATTCATTTGGATAAATTACAAGTTCATTTCTTTCATGCAAAATAGTTGCAGAAATGCATTGCTAAGGGGGCTCAACCCTCATCACCTCTCAACTTTATATTTCTATAGTCCACTAATTAGTCTCTTTTTCTCTGTTACATCCTTGCAACAGGTAGCCAAATAAATAAAGGTAGAAATATAAATGGTTCCCTGGGGAAGCCATTTATATTTATATATATATTTATAAATATATATATATTTATAAATATATATTTATATTTATTTATATATATATATATGGGAAATACAAAAATACTCCCTGCGTGGCGGAATACTGCCTAGAAATCCCAAAGAGCCTACGTACTTAGAACTCAATGGCCAGTATGCAGTCATGTGGCCACACAAGCAACAAGACTGCAGGAGAATGTCAGGCTTTGGCTAGAGCCTCAGTGAATGGTTTCTAATGTTAAGGAGAATTTGAACAAGGCTCTTTGTGAAACAATGAACAGTCATCAGATATGACTAATCTCAGAAGTAAACCTCAAAGTTTGGCGAGATAAANATTTGAAATGGCTGTGAGCTGCTACTGTTTAATAAAAGGNTATGATATTTTGGCTATTGGCATTTATTTATATCTTTCAAGAAACTTTAACTTTGATGTCAGTACTTACTGAATATCAAAAGCCAAGACGTGTCTTCTAGAGTCATCTAAGTCAAGTTATATACTTTGTCATCTAATTTGAATGTTTGGGCATGGAAAATATGGACTTGACCTATTTTACTCTCCCTCCCACCCAAAACCCAGGAAACTCAATGGCACTACAGGAGGAGACATGGGCAACAAAGGCTGTTACTGGGAAATGAGGTGAAGAAAGCCAAGTTTATCTCTAAGAGGAACAATGAAAACACAAAAAATAAATTAGAAAAGATGTGTTTTAACCATGTTAAAGCAATGTACACCTTTACTGTGCCTTATTATATACTATATTCTACTTACTAGGCCATATTAGGTCACTTTTAAGTTTCTTGTTAGTGCCTAAAATCAGAAATATCTTAATTTCTTGGTTATATAATCTCTAAATTTAGACCATGTCATTATATTTGTTTAGTGTAAATGCAGCAAATAGCAGGTTTAAACCAAGTCAAAATATTCAAAATAGTATTAAAAATATANATTCATTATTTTTGACTCAACACTGGATATTATTTTAATTAATAATAATTATTATTTTATATATAAAACAAAAAGTTAAAAGAAGATATAAACCTGGTAAAGATATCTAAAATATATCAATGTATTCATAAAAATTAATTATCATGGTATTTAAATTCATATAAGATGAATATATTCCCTAGTATAAAGTCAAAATCACCTTACTTGCTTATTCAAATCAGCTCTTTGTGATTCAATATTCAGTTAAATTAAAATAAGGTAGAACTCTGTGTCTGTACCAAGGACATGATTTATTAGAACTTTCATATATATTATGATTACTAGTTTTATATTAACTTGAGTTTACTTTATACTAAAACATGCATAAACAGAAGCATCTACTCATGTTTATTATATTTATAAATTCCAAATTATATGGAAATCATCATTGAAACATTCTGGTACTGTTGGCCATTAGCTTTGAATTATTCTCTGAGATTTATGTTAGACTTCAATATCTATTATAGTTTATTACTAATTCTACAAATGAAGTAAAAAGTAATTATACTTTATCTTTCACAGGCAACAATGGCTTTATTGCTTCGTGTTCATATGNTATTTCAAACCTTCAAATTAGTTACAAAGGAAAATTCTCTTAAATTGGTTTTCAAATGATTAAATATGCAAACATTCCTTTTTTCTAAAACATGTTCAGAAAAGGGAGAAAATTAGTGTATTTCAGTCTAAAATGAATTTGGTATTNAGAAACCTTTACCTAGATAAATAGAACAATTGCTGGCAATTCTCTTTGGGAATTAAGACAATATTCAGCATAATGAACCACCCTACTAGATTACTTTTGACACTTTAATAATTGTTTTATTCTTTTCACATTTTAAAATCTTTTATTATTTTCTATTTCTGTCACTACTAATTTTACTCTTTAATCTCACCTTATTATCTTGTCATTTAATACTTCTCATTTTCCCAATTCTCCCGAGATATTTCTTCTCCTTAAAATTCACATATTTAAACATTTTCTTCAGTTTAGAATGCTTTGTCAATTGTCCATCTCGTAACATCTTATGCCACATTTTCCGAAAATTTTCACTAGTATAAAGTTATATGACATGTCTTTGTCATATTTAGAACATGGAATAAATCATTTCTGAACCATATTAAATTTACATATGTCTTGGAAGAAGTGTTTAGTTAAAAGTCCTTAACTTAAAATATAGTGTAAATTTAATCAAGAGAAAGTAGTTGAATATACACAAATAGTGAGGATTTTCCCCATAAACATTCTTTTCTTTAATTTGAGTTTTTAACATCTGCTTGTATTGATTCAGAATGTAAGGTGTGTTCTTCAAGCTAAAAGAGTAAGTAATGGGATGGACACCTTCTTGGAATGAATGCATCNTTATAAGGTAGGTCAAAATGTAATCATCTGTGGAAAGTAACTAAGTAGAACATTTTTTCAAGTAAGCTTTGAACAAGTTCTGTTTTANTCTAAATAGACACATTGTATCATTGAGTTTCAACCTCAATTGATACCTAAATTTTGGTACCATTCTGAAAATAGTGAAAACAAGTAATATTTATTGAACATGACCTTTGTGGCCAATGCAGTAACATGTCTTCAATCCAATATTCATTGATGTTTCAAATATTTATGTACTTTTCAAAATTTATGAGGACTAGAAGAAATTAGTGGAAAATAACACATTCTTTGAGGGATTTGCTTTTAATGATTAAATCTTAAATATATGAATTCAAATTAACCCTATATTTAGGAAAAAATGAGAAAGAAATGATTAGTACATAAAGAGAACAGTCATAGAGCCAGATGTGTGGGGAAGGGGGAGACCTGAAAAATAAATACTTTCACTTCAACCCTTTTAAATAATCTTTGTTGATTTTGTTATCTAAGCCATTTTGCCCTTATGTTAAATGAATACCCATTATTGGAAAATAAGCAATAATAAGACAGATTCACATCTTAGACTCAGAGATTCTTTTAATGATCTCAACTGAAGCAACCACCTATGGANAAGATCTGGATAAACTAAACAAGGTTAGCATTAGGGTTAAAACAGCATATACCACATATTTCTCTATGTTAATGCATTTCAACTCCAGTCCACCTTACACTCTCATAGTCATAATGCTTTTAAAGATTAGTACAATAAGAATGATGAAACTTATAGGTAAAAATGTCATTATAGGGGCTGGAGAGGGGGCTGAGTGGTAAAGAGCTCATACTGCTCATGTAAAGGATGCTAGTTCAGTTCTCAGCACTTACATCTAGTGCCTCACAACCTCCATAAGGCCAGCTCGAGGGAACACTATGCCCTCCTCTGGATTGCAAGTATATTCACTGGCATGTTCACAAAACCCCATGTAGACACANACATACACATAATAAAAAAAATACATTTTAAAAAGAATTTTTTTTGAAATATCTATTATGTTGGTGATCCACACTTATTCTAAAAAAATGCTGCACATAACAGGTACCTCAGAAATCAGAACTGTGAGATTTTCTTCCTCTGTCTGTTTTCAGAAATGGAAGATTATCGTCAAATTCCTATTTACCTTGGTGAAACACATATCAGTATGTGATACTTTCTATTATTTTTTCATATTAAAATACATGGCCAAAAAGTAAAACAGTTTTGATAGAAAGTGGCTTAAATGCATCTCTGTAAAATTAATTCTATGTCAAATTATAAAAGAATATATCAATTCATAATTGCTAACAATTTGTAATTTATAACTTGCATATCCCTTTAATGTTGAGATAAAATATATGCAGCCAGGCAGAATTTGAAATAAATCCTCTACATCATGAATTAAAGGAAAATGTGTAACATTGCTCCTGTATTTTCTGTTTTCTTTTGTTGTTGTTTTTTTGTTTTGTTTTGTTTTGTTTTTTCAAGACAAGGTTTCTTTGTGAAACAGTCCTGGATGTCCTGGAACTCACTCTGTAGACCAGTCTGGCCTCAAACTCACAGAGATCCACCAGCCTCTGCCTCCAGAATGTTCATATTAAAGGCCTGTGCCACCACTGCCCAGCATTTTCTGTTTTCTTATCCATTTAATTTTCAATAATTTATTGGGTATACTTTGGATAATTAATGAGATACTTTTGAAGTATTTGCATTGTTTATGTATTTATTTTTTATTTATTTTTAAGAGTTTTATATACTAGTATTCTTCGTACATCATTTCTACCCTTCTGACTCCCTCCTTCCCTCTTAAGTCCTTGACTCCTTCTTTTAGAATCATTGCTGTTATACATACATACACATGCACATGCNCACATTTTCAACCGAGTCTATCTAATGTTCCTATGTACATATGTTTAGGTCTGACCAGTTGGGATTGAACAACTTATCAGCACTTGTCCCTGCTGAGCGCTGATTCTGCCCTCAGCACCAAATACACCGAACAATTGCCTGTAACTCTTCAATCTAGGTGTGAGGACTTGTGAAGTACTCCCTAGTCACATTTGTTGTCATGCCAACTTGTAGTATCGTTATTCAGGTCTTATTTAGGCAATCATATTGTTGAGGTTTTGCAGGTACAACTTTCCTACCATATATAGAAGACACTACCATGGAGTATTATTACATGAATATTACAAAGATATTTCTGCTCTGATGGGAATGTCTTTCTAAAAATGTGTTGCTCTGATTGGTTGATAAATAAAGCTGTTTGGCCAATGGTGAGGCAGAAGAAGGTTAGGCGGGACATT
>LZPO01117784.1:32491-43425 GCA_001675575.1 Neotoma lepida
CCACGAAAAACATTAATAAAACTATTGATATGTAGTCTTGAGGATGACGTTCATGATTCAGAAAAAGATCCTCACTTGTAGAACAAACTTCTCCAGTTCCTATACAATGGAGCTCAGGAAAAATACTCAAGCTCACAGTACTACAGGCACTGTAATGAAATGAGAAAATCCATCATTGGTTTGCCATTGTGAGCAAGCAGTGAGATATGAGAAATAAAAAGTCCTTTGTAAATAAAGATGTTAATACTGAATGATATAGCCACTCACTATGCTTCTCTTCCCTCACATTGCTTTTTCACAACAGCTTTCCAGGCAGTAATGTGAAGAATGTGCCCTTTTTTGCTTGTCAGTTTTCTACCNGCTCTCTGGCTACCACCTCCCAAATTTTGAACATCTAATTTTTGCTACATGTTGAGTATGTGGAAAGGATTGTAGCTCATTATCTCTGCCTCACTATAAATCAAAGGCTCAGTCAAATTACCACATTCTTCATTTGCAGGGTTTTTTTTTTAAATCTGGAATTGTTGTTTGAATTGCATAAGGGAAAGATTCATATATGTGTTCCACAGAAATTTCTGGCAGATTTGGGAAAGATAAACACAGAAATATAAAGTAATCACCTGGGATTTAAAGAGCAAAACAGAGTACAGTAAATCGTGACACTAAGCTGTAATAGGCACAGGCTGGGGGAGGTGAGCCAGCCCAACTCCACGGATGTGTTTATCTTGGAAGATACATGCAGGAAGAAGGAGAAAGATTACAGTTCCCAAGAAGCAAAATTAGGGCAGGTCTGATCCATACTATGGGAATGCATTATCTTATGAGGATACAGCTGAAGTAAGCTTGGTTATGAAAGCCAAAACAAAAATACATATAAATACACTTACATATGTTTACTTATATCTACATACACATATATAGGCACTTAAAACTCACATNCTTAAATGGTTCTAATAACTGGATATTTTGCAATTAAAGACTAACATCAGTAATATCAAATAGATTATCTCACGTGCTCCTTATAAGACTGAGACTTAGGTGGGGCCATCAAGCTTTCCAGTATGAATAATGGAAGTAAATCTGAGATAGAGTTAATTGAGATGCTTCCTTCTTTCTGTTTTTTTTTCCTTTGCACTCTATATGTGAATATGGCATATATGCATAGTGTAAATGCATGTGTGTAGAAACCAAGGGAGGATTTTCAGTGTCCTGCCCTGTCACTATTGATTTTATCCTATTGAGAGATTCTTTACTGAACATGGAGATAGACTGACAGTCACCAAGCTCCAGCAAGCCTGACCCTGTCCTTTGCAGTGCTGGGGTTACAGATCCACACACTATGCCAGGATTTTTATGTAGAGGAGGGATTTGAACTCAAACCCTCACTCTTGTGCAGTGAGCACTCTTACCCACTGAACCATCTTGACTTGGGATTTTAAACTAAAACTTTTGGACTCAGATTCTTGGCTAATAAATACTCTATTTGGGAACACAAGTCTCATTGTTTCAAGGCATCTTAAAAATGGTCTAGCTTAACTCATCTTTGATTCAAGGATCAATCCTACACTTGATTATTTGGTTGATAAGTTCATCATGCCCTNTGGAAAACAAAAAGAAAACACAAAAATTTCATNCAGAGAGATTTGTCAAGTTTCCACCAACACCTTTCATCCAAAAGAAACAAAGATAATGCACACAATTATCATCCTGAAATGATGATGCTTTGTTCCAATGAATAAATAATCAAGTCTCATATTTGCTAACTAGATAAAATACAAAACATAAACAAGAAAAGCTTCATGTAACTTCTGAGTAGAAAGAAAACTGTCATAGGTGCACATGCCTCAGTTTGGCAATGCTTAACTGTGTGACCTTTGGCAGATCAATTGTTCTTTCTGTGCATGGATTATATAATGTGCTAAATGATGGGGTTAGAAGAGATGATGCTTCAGGGCCTCTCTGCTCAAAGGCTTTACATCACCCCAATGAGTTGAATAGAGCTGGTAATGGGGCCAAACAAGGGTATAACTCGAGTGGTCTCTCTTGTCCCCTTGTGATTTTTAGGTGAATTATTACAAGAGTTGGGCAGAATTCTGTTGAGTGGTGTTGATTGTTTGTGTTACTCTGGAGCATATTAGATATTGAGTTGGCTTAGCCAAAAATAATTTTGAAACCTAGGCCAGCCTTGAAAGTAATTTTATTTTACCAAGATAAGCCTAGTAACAGAATCTTCCCTGGTTTTTGTCCAGAACCACCTTAGGACTTTACCTGTTACTTGTGGAGGCCCACAGAGGTTTCCTAGTGAGATATGAGCTTGCTTTACCTAGCAGGGCTGCATTAGAGGATGACTTGACCACGTGCTTGGTTACCAGGTGATCAGAAGGATCTGCACTTGACTGTGCTAGGGGGAAGTCTTTTGCTCTTCCCCTTGGTATTCTTATAAAAAGTCCTTTTGAAGAGACAGAAGGGGCTGGTGGATAATGATCCAGGCTCTCCCCTCTATTCTTCTGTCTGAATATTTCTCACTACTACCTCCTCAAGAGTACCCCAGGGGAAAAAGTGGGAGCAGGCCTCCCACAGTGACTTCATTTAGTTGTTCTTTTCCTTCTACTCATTACATAATGTCATTTAAAGTTACTGGGTCATAGACTGTGGACTAATTGTGGCTGCTTCCTACACTGACTAGACAATTGTTCTAGTACATGGGTTAATGTGGACAATGACGTGGTGAGTAAGGGTGAAGAGACTGGTGATGCCTTTGCCCCAAGCTACTGCACAGCACTTAATCTGCATACACTTTAACACAGATATGGATGGAACTCTGTAAGGTTTCCCAACTTCTTAAGTGTCTTAGATAAATTTGTGGAGAAGTAAATGTACAATGCTTTCATATCTGGTTGTGGTTTTACCACTGTCTGATTATATTAAACCCAGATAAGTTATCTATGTCTTAATAATCATTATCTACAGAATGGGACTTGGGATATATATGTTATCAATTCTGCAGAACTTTGAGGAAGATCCTGTAGGTGATGTGCCACATCCAAAGACTAATTCTAAGCATGATATTTGGATGTTTGGGNGATTGCTAGAATGTAGAATTCTATCTACCCACTGCAATGGGAGAGTGGTAGGCAGAGACTCTATTATAGATGGTGCAGTTAGGAGTTCCAAGTCAGTTAACAAAATTTA
Source organism: Neotoma lepida (assembly GCA_001675575.1). Taxonomy (NCBI): domain Eukaryota; kingdom Metazoa; phylum Chordata; class Mammalia; order Rodentia; family Cricetidae; genus Neotoma; species Neotoma lepida. The sequence continues at coordinate 35,684 of LZPO01117784.1, forward strand.
ATATGTATAGGCAAGATATGGTTAAAGACAAGTGATAGTTACCTTGTGTAGTTGACTTATTTCTGGGATCAGTTATCTACCCAGTTCCTAAAAGAGTTCAGAGATTCACTAAATACTGATGTCAATAAATATATGCAATAACTTGTCCTGTGACTTTAGATAAGTATCCCTTCCCCTCAGACATTCACCAGCAAATGAAGGCACTGAACTAAGTAAATACTAAACTTTCAGTTTAACAGTTCTAAGGTCAAATATGTTACTTGTTAGCTATGGAAACTTAATCTTTCTAAGCCCCATTTCACATACCTTCAAAATGAAAGCAATAATTTTTACACAAAATTTCTGTGAGAAAACACATGTAACATACTCAACAATCTCTTGGAAACAAGAAATCATGTTGCTGCTATCATTAGACTAGGAGCATTTGTGTCACTTGTTATTAAATCTGAGACAGTGATTCCTCATGAAGGTGGGTGAACATGATGAGGGGAAATTAGGGAAACCTTCCTTGGGCATTGAGTCAAGTTGACAGTATTGAATTCTACCAGCAAAGAAGTAGGCTTGTTCTTTGGAAAACAATTTAGTGTAAGGGGGTTGGATATTACTTGAGTTGATAAAACAATGGAAAAGTAGAAATCAAGTTCATTATATTGACTCTAGTGGATAGCAAAAAATATAGGGAAAGTGAGCAGTCTTGGGACTCCTGGAACACGTAGCCAAAATGGATATAAATCAAGAGTCCCTAAGCCTCACCAACATCATAGTAATGAGCAGGATGAGATCTGTTAAAAAGTCAGTGAGTACCCATTGAAAAGCTACAATGTGATAAACTTAACACAAGATACTATTCATATTTATAGAAGGAATTAAGACTCAATTTCATCCCTGGAAAATGAGCACTGGTAATGTTGGCCTGTGATTTCATCCAGTTGTCTGCAGAGAAATACCTATGGAGAGAAAAATTCACAGAAACTGAAAGAAGTTTGACCTTTTGGTCTTAGCCCTTTGCTCTATTGTCTAAATAAAGAAGAAGATATTATATCAATACATCCCAGGTTTTTATTAAATGATGAAATGAGATCAAACATTTGTGAATAGTAGAGTCTTGAGATGTCCTCTCTCTTGGTTCCCTAGAGGGCTGATTTCTCTCCTAGTTCTTAATATTTGTTGGCCAGTACTGTTGTTTGCTTTCCTAAATACCACTCAAAATATGAATCTTTGTCTATTCATCTGGATCATTGTTTTCACATTTCATAAGAGTTATCTGGAGTGTATTAAAATGCAGCTTTTGCAAAATTTCTCTAAGAATTCCAATTTAGTGGGTATAGGGCAGTGTTCATGATTTCTAGAAGGGTGAACAATGAACAAACGCCACAGAAATATGAACTGAATGTTATTCCTGGTGAATTGATTGTCTCTACACATTATAGGACAAGAGCCCAAAGCTGGTAATCTAAGAACCCTGAAACTTATTTCTGGGTTCAGATATCTATACAGTTCTTAAAATAATTCAGAGGCTCACTAAATACTGCTGTTAATCAATATATACAATAACTTGCTCTGTGACTTTGATAAGTATGCCTCCCCTCAGACATTCACCAGCAAAATGAAGACACTGAATTAGATATAAACACTAAGGTACTTTCAAGCTTTGAATGCCTTTGACATTATAATTCTAAAGCTTATTATAGAAACAAGTGTTCACTTAAAGATATTTGTTTAGCTACATAATGTAGCTGGAAAATGTCATTTGTTCCTTTCAGCAAAGAAAGGGATTTTTGTTAAAAAAACAAACAAACAAACAAAAACCAACCAATCAAACAAACAAAAGCATAAATTTCCAAATTGATAGTTTGTTGACCAGAGATAAAAGAATTGATTTATGAGACTAATATGATTTCATAGCATTGTACCTTAAGGAACATTATAGGTTTATTTCTTAAAATATGCTTAATTTTTAAAATTCTAGAAGTACCTTTTGCATTTTTTTTTTGCTCCTGGAACAAACATATAGACATCTTCTATCCCAAGCTAAAATCTATAGTTCTGGATTTAGTAAATGAATCCACATTTACCAATACCAAAAATTAGGAGAAATAAAGAATGTATCTAGTAAACACAAGGTATCACTTCTATCTGAACTCCCAAAATGAACCAAATAAACCCTTCTTTACATTCCTTTTGTTGTAGGGTATTTGTACACTGTATGAAGGTGTATTGNTGTGATTGGTATAATAAAAAGCTGAACAGCCAATAGCTAGGCAGGAGAGATAGGCAGGACTTCCAGGGAAAGAAAGGAAGAGAAGGAGGAATATAGGTGTGTGAGGGAAGCCAGGAGACACAGAGAGAAAGCAGGAGGTGCAAGATGGAAGAAAGGTAACATCACATAATAGAACATAGATTAATATAAATGGATTAATTTGTTGTAAGAGCTAGTTAGGAACAAGCCTAAGTTACAGGCCAAGCTTTCATAATTAGTAAGAAGTCTCTCTGCCATTATTTGGGAGCTGGCTGTTGGGATAAAAAAAGACTTGTTACATCCTCTAGTCAAGTATTTAACCACATCAATGGAAATTATATATATATATAATATTTATATATATATTTGCAAATATATATAAATATTTGCAAATATATATATATATATATATTTGCAGCCTGAGAGACCAGCTCCCAGAACTGCTGGGATTATAAAAAGAATGCCTCAGAGTAGTGAGGGCTTATGAATAATTCCTATCTATCTGAGGGAATAAGACTCACACACATACTGATGGTCACTCTCTTTATTTCCCATTCTCTTAAGTTCCATCTCCCTTTTCTTTGTTCTATGTCCCCATCATATACACCCAGTGAAGGACAATATCAAAAGTTCCATTTGAGGGTCACATTACATTTCTTGAGTAAATGATAAGGAGCAGAGCCATTTTAATAACACATATGAAATAAACCTGTCAGCTTTCTGGTTAGGGAGGCAGCTTTGGCTGTGAAGGAGGATCCAGCTGTTTTGCTGTCTTGCTAAGGAGGTGGCTTATAAAGGGGGTTAAAAGCTATTGGGGAGCCTAAAAAACGGAGAAATTGTGCATTGTATTCTGTATTTCTAAGTGTGATAAACATTCTAAGCTATTATTTAAGTGTCGGTTTTTCTTGGACTTGAATTGTGCTGTCTGGGNAATGAAGCCTATGCAGCTGAGAGTGAGTAACCATGGCAATGCTGGGCTGTCAGCCAGGCTCCCTGGGGTGCAGGCTATAAGGCAAAAGGCAGGGGGCACATAGCACTGAGTGCTTGGCACTTCCTCGAGNGACAGTGACTTTAAAAGCATCCCAGGACCTAAACATAGTTAGTTGTCCGAACCTTGAGTCTTGTATTATAAAACTAAGATTAGGAGTTCATGCAGAGAATTAATTGCTGAGGAATTTGTGCAGGGAGTTATGTCTTAATGTTACCAGCGAGACTTTAGCAAGCGAGGAACTGGCATCAAAGTTGCTTTATGCCTGACTTTGGTTCAACAATCTAGACAGCTAAGAATTTGTCATTGAGCATTTTCTGTGAAGGTTTATCTTACAAATTCATTTGCAGGAGCAACTGGTCTACTTTGAATTTGCTCTGAGATTTTAAATCAGCTAATTGTATGTAATTGTCTTGAAGCTGTGAAACATAGGCTTGGCTATGAAAATATATTTTATTCACCAAAATTACATAGTATAAGNAGAAATTATCTTCCTGTCAATACACAGAATGTAATGTACCCAAAAGTGAAAAACACACTACCAATAGGCTGTGGGAATAACTCTATAGCTGTTTTTAGGGAAGAAAAGTAGTGGCAGATGAAAAAAATTACAGACAGAAGCAAATGGTATTCATAGTCTGTGACCCCATGGTCCATGCCTAGTGGCGCTCCCCATCAGAGAATTATTCATTTGGTAGGTTGACCTTTTGAATATTAGTTTTCATCTGCTATATATTCTTATGGCCTCTGACAATAAATACGTGTGTGTGTGTGTGTGTGTGTGCGTGTGTGTGTGTAACACGCAGGCTGCATTCCCCAGACAGTGCAACAACTGTCTCTTATACACATCTAGATGTGTATAAGAGACAGCACACACACACGCATATACACAGACAGACAAACAGACAGACAGACAGATAGACAGACTAGATAGATAGATAGATAGATAGATAGATAGATAGATAGATAGATAGTGACTTTTTGTAGAAAGATGAGAAGCTACTGTGATTTTCCACTTGGTTGATCTCACTGTTTCAGATCTAATTCTTTATCAATAGTTTGAAATTGATAACTGTTTTTTAGAGTGTATTGTCCTGACCACTGTATATTATTTAGCATTATCCTGGTTCTATATCCACTTGATGCCAATAGGGACTCCCTTTCCCTACCCAAACATGAGGCAATCAAAATATATTTGTGCAAAAATAAAATCATAATAATTTAAGAATCTCTAATATAATTGTAGAGTCAACTGATCCATGAAGACATCCTTTTCATTTAGACAAATTGAATCACTTGCTCCAAAGAAAACTTTTAATAATTTTTTTATAGTCTTTTAAATTTATTTGCTTGTTGACTCATCTGCAAAGTTATAAGTTCTCAAAAGCAATGATTGTTTTTTTTTGTATCTACTATGATTAGGTCATAGTAGTGATAGAGGTTTCAAAAATGTGAGTTATTTTAGCCTATCCATTGACTGTTTCAAGAGCTGAATTTATGATGGGTAGGAAGCCATGGTATTCAATATTGTAAAATTTATACTGCAACATACTAGGCAAGAAATAATAGGTAAGTAAACAATAAGTGAACAAATAATTATAGATGTGACAAATGACACAGAGGAAATACTCATGGTACTTTGATAGAAAATAGTGGTAATATTTCATGTGACATATTAAATTCAAGAGAAGTAAGCAATAGAAAGGCCTAGCATATAGCACATAATTTTTATTTGTAATAAAAATGATGAAAATGATGATGACAATGATAATACTAAAAGTAATGTTTTCACAATGATAATAACTTTAAAGAATACTCTTGGGGCCTAGAGAAATGGCTCAGCAGTTAACTACACTTGTTGTTCTTTTAAAGGACTCAAGTTCAGTTCCCAGAATCNGTATCAGGCAGCATACAACTGCCCAGTTCCAGACCATCAGACATCATCTTCTGGCCCTTGTTGGCATCGATACACATGTGACACACACACACACACATACACACACACACACACACACACACACACACACTTTAAAAAAAGTCTTTTATTTAAAGTCATTTAGCTATTTATATGGAATCAATTGAAAGAAGTGTGGGTGTCACAAATAAAGAGAACAACTATTTAAGATTTCAAAAGAACTTGGCAGCTTGATGTCCAGGTGCTGGTGGAAACTGAGAAGATACCATATGGGTTCATGTCTGTCAGAAGGTATATCTTGAACAGCAGGTGATGAGTTGCTTTNACAATTGAGAGAAGTAGAAAACAAGGACATGCCTATGATTTTGGCATGATGAATTTTGAGAACTGTCTCATTGTAACTGTAATCTGGTAAACTGGNGTTAAAGGCTATCTGGGGATAATAAAGATCAAGATCTACACCTTAAAGAAATGAAAGCAAGCAGATGGGCACGAGAGACTTGGTAATAGTAATAACAATAAATATACTATTAGTATATTTAGGTAAAAGTAATAAACCAAGGTTTGGGATGTCATGGACAGAATTAATAAGAGGTCATGACCAGTTAGAAGTTCTTGAGCAAAATAGATATTGAAAACAATTTGAAAGTTTCAAGCTGGCAGTGAGGAAGCTCTGAATACAATGAACCAAAGAGAAGGAAGAGTCTTTTCATGAGCTAGAAACAGTGAACTTGGATTTGAATACATGTTTTATAGTGTTTCATTAGAAGAACTTTGGGTCAAGAGTAAGGTTAAAATGGGAAATAAATATTTGGAGTTATGTATACTGAATACTACAGATTTTCCTCCACTATCATGTTATGTGAAGCCTGTTCCCATAGGATATTTTTTAATCCCCTGTGAGGAATGCCTCTGGCTGTCCAAGAAATGATACAAGCAAGGTTCCTCCTGACACCCAGCAATACAGCATAGCCACTCAAGGATGTTGTGCAAACAGTCCCTGTTTAGCAATGAGACTTTCTGCCCCCTGAGCACACCTGAGTGAAAGTGATAAGAACTATTCAGTGTGTTTATCATTCATTCTCTGTACCAGAAGGGAACCCTGAGATATCCTGGAATAAATGCCTCAGAGAAGCCCAGTAAAGGGCTCTTGAGCAGTATGGCCTAGAGTCCCCGGCTTCTGGTGAATCTCAAATTCTACTTCAGTTCCACAGCATTGGTCACTAGAGGTCAGGATAGGTTATCTGCATGTAGCATAAGTGGTGGATCAGATACTAAATTTGCAAAAGTGCCAAATTTAAGAGTAGGTCATGAAATTATGCGCCCTCTTCATGAAATTTGGAATGTTGATTCATTTGATAAGTACCTGTCACATATCTGATTGTTGTCTCACAACATGCTCTATCTGGAGACATACAGAACCAAGGTACACAGAGATGGAATAAATGATCTCAGCCTGGATTTAGCAAATGGAAGAAGTGGAAGTCTAGGTTAAGTATATCTAAATCCAAAGCTATACTATCATGTGAAAATTGCTTGACTCTATTGATTAGAGTCAAAATTTTCTAAGAAGTAACTGAAGTTAGTTCAAAATACTGTAGCGCAGAAGATGATAGAATATTTAGAGTGGCAGAATATTGCCGTTATTGGAATAAAGAGATAGCAAAGCTAAGAAAGGATAGTTATCCTGAGATCATAGAAGTGGGAGAAGAGACTTTACCTTTGATTATGAGGAACAAACTGAGTGGGAGATACAGATCAGGGAAGACAGAGAGAGATATAAAGTCAGAAAGGGGACTTTAGGTTTTGCATCTTGGAGGTGGAGGGATTCTTCACAATGATGAAGGATAAGATGTGTCTTTGTATACAGGTTGCTAATGCAGGGAATTCAACAACAAAAAGTTATTGGAGAACACAACATAATTCAGAGAGCAATCAGAGGACCTCACATTTCATTAAAACACAGAAGACATAACAATACTTTGTGTGGTGTTTAATTCAAATTAAATTTTATGCACTCTTTTTTATTCAGGGAGGCAANTTATNTATTTATAGATGACTTTCAGGATAGTTTTCGCAGCATAATCCCCTTGGATTTTTATGTCATATGAGTAGGTAGAAATTAATACCCAATTATTTAGAAAACTTAACTATATTAAATAATATTCTCTAAAAGATTGGCTCCCTGATAGCTCACTTAAAAATTATTTTTCATTATTTATGTTCACTGTATGAGAAAGCAAATTGTGTAACTAGACTTTCTGTTGCATGTAGCCAAGTTACCTACCCATGGGTCTTTGAGTTGCAGGGTTAATAGGAGTAGGAGTCTCCACNTTTCAAAGTTNCTACATTCTTTAGAGACAAATCAACTGAACTTTCTTTCCACCACCATGTCTGAGAAGGTATTTTTCCTCCTTCAGATGACATTTAGGAAGTTGACACACTTATTCCATCTAGAGTCACAGCTACTTCCTTCCTACTCAAATACTTTTCGAGTCCTATAAATAACTTCTTTCATCCAGTCCTCCTGTCTTCTTATTGAAACAAGTGAACAATGCTCAGGAAAGAAAAACAAGCCTCCATAAGAGCTTTCACAAAAC
>LZPO01117785.1:8327-43344 GCA_001675575.1 Neotoma lepida
TTTCTCTCTCTCAGAATTTATGCAAAGAAACAGAAGAGTCAACTCTTCTTTACTTGGATTTTGAGNGTAAATCTAATTATATCACTTTCTTGATAAAGATTCTTTGATGACTTCTCATGAGTCCTCTGAACATTTTGCTATAACCTATAAACCCATTCNTGGGAGAACTGGCCACCTCACTTATCTTCACCCTGCTTTGTTACACTAATCCTAATTGGTCTAATGAAAAACCCAGAGCCAGATATTGGGGTAAATGCTGAAAGATCAGAGGAAACAAGCCGCAGCCACTTCTCACCTCTCCAACTCCTCAGCCGAAAGGGGAAGGTCCTGTCTCCACAAATCCTCAGACTGAATGGCTCTGAGTCCCCAGCCCTCCCACCTTATATGCCTTTCTCCACCTAGTCATATCATTTCCTGTCTCAACCTTCCTAGAGCTGGGATTAATGGTATATGTGCTTCCCAAATACTGGNAGCAAAGACATGAGATCCTAAGTGCTGGGATTAAAGGTGTGTGCCACCACTGCCTGATCTCTATGGTTAATATAGTGGCTGTCTTTGTCTTCTGATCTNCTGAAAAACTTTATTTGTTAAGAGTAGAAACAAAATATCACCACACTATCTCCAGCCCTCATTCCAGCCACACTAGTCAGTACTCAGTTTCCCCACGCTCTTCANAGTCTTCCATCCTAAGGTCCTTGTGCCTGNAGTTCCCTCTGNCTGTCCTGTATTTGCACCACATTCCTCCTAAGCCCATATCAGGNCCCTAATGACTTCCATCTTCCTCAAAGAAACCTTTTCTGACCANTAAAAGAAGGGCGGGGCATAAAATTACAACCTGCTGTGATAGCCCCTAAATTCCTTTAGTGGCACTGACCGTAAGGANCCTNCTCTGATAATTATATGATTAGCATCTAATTGCCTGCATGGTCTGGAATTTCCCTAAGACTTAGGAGTCTGCTGACATGTTCAACTTGAACCCTTAGCAACTGGTATCGACTTGAATTCCTGATGGACATCCAGGAGATATTTGCTTAGTGAACATTTTTTAGGCAATAGAGGAATAAATGGACATTTTTAACAANAACAAACTGATTTTACTCATACAGGTAGATTTGCTGAGCTTTTGTGTTATTCCTACCTTCTAGCTAGTTCCTAAGAAAACTAGTCCAATAAGGCCCAATCCTGTGCTTGGAGCTTGGAGTCTAGGAGGAGAGATGAAACGATGNTTTACGACTCACTATGGCTGCATGGAATGGACTTGAATTGGTATTGACACCTGTGATACAGGAAGCCTGAAAGAATAGGAAGTCTGCTAGGTATCATCTCATGGGCCAGGAGTTTGAAAAAGTCTTGCGTTTTTAACTTTCTTTCCCCTGGGATCTTGAGCACAGTCATTTGAAGATTTTCTTTCTTCATGGATGTATTATCCTGGAAATGACTACACTCTTTAGGTCAAGATCCACTTGCGTGTTCCCATTGTCGATAACTAAAATTACTTCTGAAAGGGAACTATAATTGGGGATGGAGATAAAGGCAAACATCATAGCCAACAACGCAAATGATTTGGAGTTTCTTTTATTGGAATTCTCTTCCCAATGCCACATTTTCTCTAGTCTTGAGTGATATCANTGTGCTGAAGGTGCATCATTAGGATTTGCTCCTTAACCTGACTGNAAATCTTCCTGATAAATGGCAGCACTGCACATGCACACACAAAGGCTGACCTCTTTGGAGAGACAGAATTACATTACAAAGAGATTCAGAGTTGCTGAAGCTCCCACAGATAGAGAGTAACTTTACCAGCAACAGAACTCAGTCATCATCCAAATCTCAAGCTTTTCTACTATTTGCAATATCATAGTAACTCTGCAGACACAGAAATCTACTCATATTTTGTTTCTCNGGCATTCAAAGGTAACCACAGGAGCTCCAGAACCATGGAAAGAACTCATCTTAAACGTTAGGGGATTTCTAGCAGGAGGTATCTAGTTTGGGTTTCTATTGCTGTGAAGGGATACCATGACCACAGCAACTCTCATAAAGGAAAACATTTAATGGGTTTGCCTACAGTTCAGAGGTTTAGTTCATTATCATCATGGTGGGACAGAGCGGCATGCAAGCAGACATGGTGCTGAAGATGAGAGTCCTACATCTTGATCGGCAGGCAACAGGAAGTGCTATCTCTCACTTGGTGTAGCTTGAGCATAGGAAACCTTAAAGCTCACCCTCACAGTGACANACTTCCTCCAACAAGGCTGCATCTCCCATTAGTGCCACTCCCTTTGAGAGTCATTTTCTTTCAAACCACCACAGGAGGTAAAGGCTGGATAATCATTACAAATCGGAGGCCAGCCTAGGCTACTTGGTGAGAACCTGTGTCAAAAAACTAAAAGTAAAAATAAACTGAAGAGATATTAAATCTTTTTATGAGTTTTGACCCTATTATTTCATTTCTAGGCATATACCCTTTATGTGCTCAAAGATCCATGCTTGTAGCGAAAGGATGTTCTTTGATACATTATGTATTTAAAAGAAACTTGGAAACTCCTTACTTCTATCACATCATCTTAATATAAAAGATTATTCAACCATACAAGTGTTGTTAAAAGTGATATTTTACATCTAGGAAAGATTAGCAATGCATTATTTTTTTTGTCTTTTTTTATTAAGAAATTTTTCCCTTCATTTTATACATCAATCAAAGATCCCCCTCTTCCCTCTTCCTCCCAGCCTCCCCCTCCCAACCCCTCTCCCCCTCTCACAAGAAGGCAAGGCACATCCAGTAGAGGCAAGTTCAAGCCCCTCCCCCTGCCTCAAGGCTGCACGAGGTGTCCCATCATNGGTAGTGGGCTCCAAAAAGCCCACTCATGCACCAGGGATGGATTCTGATCCCACTGCCAGGGCATAGCAATGCATTATTAATATATGAAATCAGATTATAAAACAAGATGTGCAATATAATTCTATAACTCTTTTTTAAATGTATATATTTGCACAATAAAAATTCTAGAAAATGTAGACCCTATTATTAGTGGCGCTGGGATCTAAGGCTCCTATAGTTTCAAGCTAGTTACTATAGTTAGTCCCTATAGCTAGTTCTAATTAAATGCTTCTCTAAGCTATGAATGAGTATTAAAAAAACATTTAAATTGGGAGTATGGAAATGGGAGAAAGATGAATAATAGAGCAGAGGTAAAATATTGAAGAACAAAGATCTTAAGAGTTTATTCATGAATCCTAGCAAGCTCTAAGCAAGCTCAAGGCAGATATATTAGTAATGGCATACATGGTTTTAATAGCTACAAGAGAACCAACACACAAAGAAGACAGAAGTATCCTTGCAGAAAACATCTTCTCAGGCAGACAAGCCCACAGGGAGTCATCTAGGGATAAATTCCGGGAGAAGAAACTTCACTGTGTACTTCAGTATGACATCTTGAGTTCAGAGGAATGTGGAAGGTCTATTTCTCTTCCCTGAGCCCCTGAACCTTGTCATCTGTCTAGCCATTCTAACCAGGACTCCACACTGACTCTGATCTTGATTCCAACCTCAACATTGTGCCTCAGATGCCAAGAGATGTTTAAATATGAGGCATGGGTAACCAGGAAATCTAGTGTGCAGTCAACTAGGCCAAGGAGTGTACGCCTCACCAAAGGAATTCTCAATCAAAAGGTAATCTCATTTTCCATATTGTCTTCTTGTTTTCAACCATGAAGGAATTCACCGCATTTTATACAGGATCTCGGTATACACCACAGCTAGAATCAAAAGGACAGAGCTGGTTTTGTCAGTTTCAGACCCTCCCTTCCCTCACACAACTGTTTAACTGTGTAATAAAGGCTTAGTGTAGTATCACCATTCATATTTCAATGAATCTGAGGGCCAAATGCTCAAGTGATGTTTCTACTCACTCACCCAACCATTAGTTCTCTATCTGGTAGGTTGGAGAAAAGAATCTCCTTTGAAGAAATTTAAAATCCATGTAGCCCACCATCTTGAACCTCATCCCTCTTCCTGCATTGGCCCTGACTGGCCCTAAGATCTGGGAAAACTTTATGTATACTGGAAGGACCANCACAAGACTAGTCCAGTCAACATTTGGTCATGGATAGGGGATGAACTCCTTGGGCCCTCCTCCTTCCTAGGAAGCTATTGGCAGTTGATAGCTGCTGGGGGAGGAGAGGTCACTGTCTTNAGTGCTGTTGCCACATCTGAGCCCCTCACACTGACATTCATGCTCACAAAACAGCTTATTAAACTCAGTGGGTTAAAAAAACCAAATCAAAATAAACTGGTATAAAAATGGAGGGGATTTGTTGGGAGAAGAGAAGGTTGATGGGAGGAGTAGAGAGGGTAAGGGTGACTGTGATCAGAATGTGTGTGTGTGTGTGTGTGTGTGTGTGTGTGTGTGTAGTACAAGTGTGTGTATGAAATTGTCAAGGAATAAATTAAAATTTTAAAAATTACACTGTGAAAAAATCCTGTATGTATTGATTTTAAGAAAATTTGTTTCTTGGAAGCCAGTGCACCATAAATGTCACATAAATTAATTGAAATGTGCATTTTAATCTTATTTTTATTACCAAGTGATATGAATACTAATAATGGTAGCACTAGCACCTGTTACAATTAAATCTAAAAAAAATCATACTAAGCACAATAGATATTTTCACCAATGTACAATTTAAGATGGAAGGTGTTCATCATCAGCCAGCCCTNTGCCTGATCCAGAAAAATAACATCAGACCCCTCCTATCAATGGTCCCATTATCTTTCACTCAAGGCTCCCAAGTTAATCATTCATCTATGTCTGTACCAAGATGGAAGTCAGGAGNTATGATAGGAGAGTGGATGATAGGTCCTCCTATGTCAGACCAGAAAAGGGAGGGATTTTTTTTCGGACTACATTTAACATATCAGAAGCAATCACATGATCATACCTAAATCACTGCAAGGAAGGCTGGGGAAGCCAGGCTGTGTGCCCAGCAAGAAGCAGAAATAGTGTGGTGTGCTTCTTAGGACATAAATAAACTAAGACGAGCATAATAATAACAGCACAGCAGTCTCTAGAGTACGCCCTGGGAGCTGGAGNGGTGAGCCCCAGCTTGTCATAATTGCATCCTCGGTGATGCTCAAGAATAATGATGCAAGGCTCTCTGTCAAAAAATTCAACTGCTGTCCCGGGATCCCTCTTCTTAAGAACTACAGAGATTTTTTCTTCGGGGGAGAGGTTGTTTTGTTTCTTTTGTTCCTTCTTTTTCTTTTTCAGAGGGGAGCAGAAAATCTTCAAGAAGAGAACTGGAAAGACAAAAGGCTCATCCAAATAACGCTGAGTTAGGTTTGAAAATTAAATTTATCAAAATCATATTCCTTCTTCAGCCGAGGTAATTTGGGTTTTTCCCTAAACAATAAGTCAATCGATCAGTGATATTGTGTACTAATCACCTTAGTCTCTCCTCACCATGTGTTTTTCCTGAATTGATATTTCATGAAGGAAAGAGAAGAGATGGAGGGAAGAAGANAAGATAGAATGGGAGGGAAGGAAGAGAGAGGTAGAGAAAGGGGGAGAGAGTATCTCCCCTTCTTATATACCTTATATATTCTGTCCTTCAGTGGCCAGCTACTTCAGGCATCAAAAGGCAGCTCTGAGTGATGAAGCCCAAGAGTGTTTGCAAGCAGGTTCTAACTCCCTTCAGTAACTTGGTTCTGTAAGAAAATATGCACGAGCACAAATATCTAACTCCTGCAAGAAGAGATCCAGATCTCATGGAGATTTGACTTTATTTCAGGGGTAGCAGCTGGGGTAAGGAGGCTTCTTTTTTTCTTTTTTTAATCACCTTTTAAAGTAGATTTCATGACTATAAGCATAAAGGAAATATTTCTGTTAGAAAAATACCTTAACTCTCATCAAAGCCAAACTGGCACTCTTGGTGTTAGGGAGTGCAAATGAGAATCAAATGGAAGATATTCCTTCATCACATCTGCCTGGCATGAAATACTTCCACTGCCTTGTTTCCTCAGCCTAAGCTCTCATCCAGATCCAATAATCATAGCCCAATATCAATAAAACTATAGGAAACAGATAGATGAACAGACATCTAGCAGTTTTGTTGAAAATCTGATCCAGGTTAATTGTGTTCACATTTTTGGAGCCAATGATTAAATTTCTGACCTCATTTCAAAGGAAATGTTTTTCAGTTTAGAAAAAACTCTTTTACATAAAATGTCCATTGTACAGCTGTTTATGACAGCAAATGCCAATAATAGGGGTTGGNTAAGTCAATTTGGCATGTAGAATACAACAAAGGTGTTTGAGATTATGCACATACATATATATCAAAGGTAACCTTTACCTCCATCCACCTGCAAATTATTACAAATTGCAAATTAGTAAACTGACCTTTGAAAAACTCCAGTATGAGTGAAAGTGTGAAGCTCACCTTTGTCTTGAAGAGTATGCATTCCTATGCCCTTTTGAGTAGCTAAAGTAATGTACCTTGATTTCTAAAGTTGGGATATCATAATGACTATATTTAAGAATGGTTTGAAATTGAATTTAGATATTGGTTTTAAGAATAATGCCACTTCACAACACAATTTAAAATAGAGGGGAGATGCAGGAAAAACTATTAATACAATTTGATAGAAAAAAATCTAGATAGAATATTTGTATTCCCTCACACACATACACACTTATTTCTATTTCTGAAGTTTCTTCAGGAAAAATAATTCTTTGGGAGATGTAAACACATACACATGCATACACACTTTGCAAACTACCTCACTGGCATTTTTACTTTCTCATATCTTAACTATAACCCCAAAATATAAGGTTACATGAAGTCTGGTATTAACCACAAAACCCATGGAATCTTACTGCTTTGTGCTGTGATCTGAAGCCTGGGAGTGAAAAGCATGCCCGAAAGATCCAAGTCAGTCTTCCATTTCCGAATCCACTTGATGTGTTTCTGGGATGATGCTGCCAACGTCCAGCTGAAAGAAAAGGACATAGGCAAAGATTACATTCCTCTTCAGATCTCTATTGTCCCCTGGTTCTAGAAAGAATTTTACTGTCTGAGGAAATTTCGGGAATCTGAGGGATCACAGTGTATGTTCCCCTACTTCCAGATCTTGAGTACATCACTGGCAGACAGACTGAGCCACCACAGGGTGAGCTGAGTCACACCTCCTTTTGCCAACAATCCCCTTATTGCTCTTTCNGGCAGAGTGCAGTTTTGTTTCTCTTTTGGTAACAGTAGCACCAAGTCTGTGTTAGGAGATTAACTCCAACATCATTCTAAGAACATTTTTTTCTCTTTCTCTCGAATATTTAATCACACTGTCTGCTACTGTGCTCTTTGTTCCCAGGGTTCTGTTGGAAGAAGTCTTTCTTTCAGACAGTGATGCATGCCAGAGGTCGCATTTGCATGTGGCCCAACTCCATCCCCTAATGGTAGAGTCCTCTCAAAGCTTTAGATCCAGTGTTGATTTGGACAAAGGAGACTTGCCATAAACATAATAATTCATCACCTGGCACTTTGATATGGGAGTATTACAGGGAACCGCACATTAGTCAAACATAGTGGTTTGATTTTGCCCATCTGAAGAACGTAGGCAACTTCTGAAGACATTTCTAGTTGTTACCAACTTAGGGGGAGTAGGGAGAGGAAGAAGAGGGCTGAGGACACCCAGAAGAAGCCATTCACAGTCCTGCTAGGCCAGTGGTTCTCACCTTCTTAACGCTGCAATCCTTTAATGCAGTTCCTCACGCCGTGGTGACCCCAGCAATGATAAAATTATTTTCATTGATGCTTCATAATTGTAATTTTGCTACTGTTATGAATTGTAATGTAAGGATCTACATTTTCCGGTGGTCTTAGACAAGCCCTGTGAAAGGGTCATTCGATAGGGGTTGTGATCCACAGGTTGAGAGCCACTATGCTAGGCACACTCTGACCCACCCCACAAGAACAGCAAAATAATGAATAGCCTAAAATAACCATCTTGTCGAGGCTGAGAAATCTGGTCATTTTCAGACTTGGGTAAGCAGATGTTCCCAGGAGAGATGAGCCTCCTGCTCAGGGCCCAGAGGAGTTTCTGATTTGGTAGGGCCAGGGTGGGGCCAGTAAATTTGCATCTCTTACAAGTTTGAAGGTGATGCTGATGGTGAAGGTTTGGGAAGCAGAGTCAGAAACCTGCTATATGGAGTGTCAGAAAGCAGCCCTAGAAAAACGACGTGGGAAGGGTTAGACTTGGAGGGAGAACATACCATTTTGCAAGCAGTTTATGAGAAAAGCCTAGAAATAGAAGGCTAAGGACCTGAGGATCAAGGATCTGCAGTGCAAGCATAAGCAATTAGGTGACACTCAAGAGGATCCAGGATATTTAAGGACAGTAACAAAGGCAGTTAAGAGATTTTTAGCAGGGATCAGGAGAACTTACCCAAGCGGATAAGGTGGAGAGGCAGAGNAAGGNATGATGCCTANGGTTTCCCATAATAGAGGGACATGTTTATAGCCATGTTCTAGATTCTAAACATAACTCAGCTTTGAACTACTTATATGACCAGGGACAAATTATTTATCTTTCATGAGCCTCAGTTGCCTCCCCTGTAAAATGGGAACATTCAGGGCCAGTTCACTACACCCTCCTGAGAAAAAATGAGATCACATTCATAAAAGTGTCCAACACAGGGGAGGGCTCAATGAATGTTAATTCCCTTCTATTAAGGCTAAATGATGAAAGGGCAAGGGGCTCCTCCAGCGTCTTATTTGCATCTCAAAGGGAACACAGCAAAGTATGATGTCAGCAATGCAGTTCTGTCCAAAGAGCCCTGCATCATCCCTGTGTGCCAAACCTGTGCCAGGGCCTGCTGCTGGCATGCTCAAGTGCAAATTAGGCAACCGCCTGCCCACACAAAAATGCTGCACAGCTAATGCTAGGCTTGTAGATACCATCACAGAGCTCAGGCCAAAGTTACCTCATTTATAGATGTTNGGATACTTCACAGGCCCTTTTACCATTTCCCTTATTGTTTTGTAGCCTGACAATGGCCAGGAGAAACAGCATTTAGAACCACAGTAAATAATAATACTTAACACTTAAATAACATTTGCCATCTTCAAAGCCATTCCCAAACACATATAAATTAAGACGTACCCAGCCCCAGCCTTGGGAAAGTGTTATTATCTTTGTTTCTTCAAGACAGCAAAGAGGATGAGGTAATGCAGTTGCCCAAAGCCTATGGCCAGTTGGCATCAAAGTGGGCTGCTTTAATCCAGTCCAGACATCCCAAGTAGGTCCATTCCAGGATGATGTGGATGTGGACTCTTCCCAGGGCCACAGGTGAGATGCATTGAGTTTCGGGGAGGAAGATGCTCCTCTTTTCCATTCACTCTCATCAGTCCCACTGTGCACAAATGTCCCCAGCATCATCCAGATCAGGCTTCAGGGGATGGTCCTACTTTGGGCCATTACTGGCTCTTTAACGCTCATATTCTGCAACCTCCCAGAAAACTACATTAACGTCATGATCTTTTCTGTGTGTTCCATAATTATGCAATTTAGTAGTGATAATATCTCAAAGTGTCCTCATCTGTAAACTGGGAAGATAATGACCCCCAGGGTAACTGTGAGGACAATATATGGACAGCGCCAGGTGGGTAAGCAAGATTTCTTTATTGTGGTATGATTGACGTCATTGCCATTGTATTTATTTCATTATTTATGGTAAGTGTCCTATGTGCTGTGTCTTAGGAGGTTCCTAACAGCCCTCTTGTGAAGACCAACAGGTAATATCATCCCCTGTGGAAGCCTAGGACAGAAAAGGGAAACAAGCTAACTCAAAACCCATAGCTAACCACTAGCAGAAGACTACTGAGCCAGTGGGATGTTGTATTCTTCCCTCTTCCACATTCTATGCAAACAATGACACTTCTGCTTTCCCCACCCAATATCTCTTCACCAATTCAAGAGACATTTATTAAGCTCCTATTGTATGCCACACACGTACTCAGGGGTTTCAAAGCTTATGGGATACCTTCAAGGTACTTGTTTTCCAGAAGATTCTGGTCATGTGCAAAAGATAGACAACTTGCAGCTACTTCTTGGAATCTAACCTGTAAAGGGCCCAAGCAAGGGCTAGAATGGCTACTTCCAGGACTAGAGTGACATCTCAGTGGGTAATGTGCTTGGTGTGTACATGGGAGGATGTGGGTTTCAAACCCCAGAACATATGGAAAGTTGGATTAGGTAGTACATGCCTGAAATCCCAGCACTCCTACTGCAACATCAGAGGGGAAGAAGGGATCCCTGGAAGCTCGCTGATGCATGCAGCAGCAAAATCAAAAGACCTTGTCAAAAACAACGTAGGAGAAAGGACTGATACCTTAGGCTCTCCTCTGACCTCCACATGTGTTCCACGGTGCACACACACACACACACACACACACACACACACACACACACTTACAAGAATGGCCAAAACCAAAATGTGGCATGTGGAAAGTCCCATTCAATCATCTCCACCCTCATCTCTACTTCTACACCTGTGTCACTAAAGGTGTAACATTCTAGAAACTTTGCAAGGAAATTGAATCAGATCCCCACTTACCCCAGGATAGAAGTATTTCTTGTTTAGATGCCTGGAAATCCTTCATGTTTATTCAAATCAGTGCTTATTTTCTTATCTATTGTACAAATTAAGTGTGAAGGCTTAGGGGGTCAGAGGTACCCAGACCCAAGCCCAACACTAGCATTCTTCTGTACATCTAACCTGACTTCACAAACACTGCTTCCTCTCAAACAGAGGTAACAGAATGCTGACGGGAAAACTGTAAGAAGCCAAACATACAGTACTCAGCACCAAGAGGTACCTGGGAGTGTTTCAAAATAGCAGCTGTTGTTATTGTTGTAGTAGTACTGTAATCATTACTCATTCACACTTTCTTAACAAATATGGAACCAAATCTCAGTGCAAAGTTCGTCAAGGATCCTGCTGATATCTCTCCTGTAGATCATCTTATTGTGGACTGGTTTATCTGGTATGATAGAGATGGAACTCTTGAAAATATTATGGCTATCCATGGTATAACTATATAGACTAATAACTTTCATTGAATATCAGCACTTTCTTTCTAGCAATGTCAATAGCTGAGTTTAGGAATGTTGGCCATGGGGGTAATCAAAAGTAAGAATTAAGCCAGAAATGGAGGCCCACACCTGTATTTCTAGCACTTGGGAGGNGGAGGCAGGAGGATTGCCTTGATCACTGGCTATACTATATATTGAGTTCCTGAGCAGCCTAGACCTTATTTCAAAACACTAAAAGTAGACAAAATAAGAAGNAAATGAAAAAATAAATAAGAAAGAATGATGGATCTAGAACAAAGGAATGGGTTATTGGAATCAGAGAGGAAGTTGAGGCCCAACTCTGCTTCTTATCAGCAACAGATCAGGGGGAATCAGCCCTGCCATGACTTTTCTTTCATTTACACTACAGAAATTGTAACAGCACCCTTAATAGGTCATTGAGGACCCAACGAAATAAAACGTATTAAAACATGTCACATAGCAAAAGCCAATGAAATTCCAGTTGTGTTACTAATTCTCTGGGTAGATTTACTCTATAAAAGTAGGAGATCCAGGATGAGAAAGTGATGGGAGGGGTGCTTGGAGTGGCGGGGGGAACAGAAAGGTTCTTAGTCTAATCCTTAAACACCCACTGTGTGCCACACAACAACACATGGCTCTCAGTATAGGCACATCTGGGTTGAAATCCTAGTTCTAGTGCTTCTTGGCTGTGAGGGTTTCGAGCAGCTGCTTGTCTCTCTGGGTCTTTGCTTCCTGATGTGGTAAGAAGTACCATCTACATTGCTGACTCTGGGTGAAGCTCATACAATTGAACACTCAGAGCAGCCTGAAGAGTAACTGGCATCTTGTGAATGCTCGATTTTCCTCTGACAAACCTAGAGAGAAAAGGCAGCTAGCTGGGTTGGCATTCTTGTCTCAGTGCTTTGGGGACTAGAATCACTTGCCTCCTGCAGAATGTGCTCACAAGAACAATACAGGATGATACAATGTTTATCTGAAGGAATGACATTGGAAGCCCAAGGGCCTTTAGACCAGAGAGCTGCAGCACAGAGAAGGNTACAAAGGTGGGAAGCAGTTGTATGAGGTATTTCCTGCATGAGAGTTCATGGGACACAGCACAATCAGCTGTCCCAGTCAGCACAGAAGCTACAATTATCAATGCATAACAAACAAACTACTTCAAACTTAGAGACATAAAACTTAGAGGCATAAATCCCTCTGGTATTAAAGGGATAAAGTGGGAGAGGAGAGGGTAGAAAAAAGGAGGCAGGTAGAAAGGAAGGGATAGAAAATTGAAAATTACAGAAAAGTGGAATTTATTTGACTTGAAAAACTAGGCTGTAAGAAATCCTTTACCCTTTTCATGGAGGCCCTGGAGGTTGCTTTGGTGAACTCTGACATCCCTCCCAGCTCTTAGAATCTGTGGCCTTCCCCATGGACCCTGCATGGTGGTGATTAACATTCCCTTTTCCCAAGATGAGTGGCCCAGGCTTTCATCTTGCAGTGTTTATAAATGCCTTTGAAAGTGGAATGTGCCCTGTACATATGCAGAGCTATCATTAATACGATGTCCAAACACCTCTCTCCACATGATAGTTAAGGAACAAAGCATCGAGGCTGTGAATAGGAGAGACATTTCACAGTAAGCATGTGTGTGCACACACCCCAATTAAGGAAGGTTCTTTATTCTCACCCCTCCTTGGGAGAAATACCAGAATACCTCACAGCAGCCAGAGGGAACAGAATCTGAGCCATTCACAGGCTCAAATAGAGACCTGGAGGACAAAGTTGGAGCATAATTGGCTCTTTTTGATGGCGCTTCTTTTGGCTGCAACACACTGAGAAAAGTACTATGGGAAACATAACAGGGGCCTATNCTGGGAATTCAGAAGTGACAGGGACATTGACCTGGTGTCTAGGTTTATTCTCAGAAGACAGNCTTCCAGGTGAGTCAATGAACTTCAAATATTGAATACTCAACAGAGTTGAGGAATTTCCTGCTTATGGCCACTCAGAGGCACGTTGTCCAAATATGTTGCTGGGATGGCCAAGTTCACTGTTTTAAAATAGTTCTGTTCACTAAAATTTTAAGGATCCATGCAAGTTCTGACCCTTATTTGTGAAAGCTCATGCAAATAAAATTTTGCATCACGTGTCTCACACATTTCCTGAAGTTCTACAGAACTCTCTTCAGGACTCTCTGGGTCCTTTCTTATCTTAAATGTGATGCATAAAAGTCATAAGGGGTTCAAAGCAAGGAGTAGACAATCTCCAATCCTTGGCCCAGGGCATTTGGTCGAGCGCAGGGCATGGCACATACTTGAAAGAAATACTTATTTAATAGATAAACAGCTTTAATGGATAAATGTGAGGCTGAAAAGACAAAATAGATAACTCTCTTGCCTTTCATGCATGAGGACAAGACTTCTGACCCCAGAACCCATGTAAATGCCTCATAGGAGAAGCAGCCTGCAGGTAACTCNGGGGCTCAGAAGGCAGAGACAGAGGATCTAGATGCAAGACAGTCTGCCTCAATGAATAAGGTGGAGAGTAACAAAGGAAGACTCCAGACATCAAACTTGAGTGCACATACATGCCTGAACACACATATATGCACACACATAAATGTGCCACCATACACAGTGGAACATGCATATATATACATACCACATACATTTTTTTTGAAAAGCAAAATTAAAATATTTTTAAATAAATTAAATAAACGTGGAACTAAGGTATTTTTGAGGCATTGATCTTTTAGCTGTAGCTCCGAAGCCTTTGGTGTTTTGGTTGCTTAATAAAAGTATGACTAAGTGGCCGAATCACAAGAATCATGTCAAGGTCATGGGAATGATGTAATATTTGCTGTCTTCCTCCCAAGGTAGCAGAGGATTAAAAACCAAATCAGCTGAGTATAGGAGTGTGTGTATTTATTCTCAGAAGTCAGGAGACTGAGGCAGGTGGATCTCTATGAGTTCAAGGCCAATTTGGCTTACATATCAAGTTGCAGGCTTCCCAGAGCTACCTGTCTTGAAACAAAACAAAGAAAGCAAAGCTATCTTCTCTTTTCTGTTCCATTGGTTATATTTTCAGGTTTTTAGTGTTCAGTAATCAGATGTTAATTCTATAGAATAATGGATTTCATCATGGAATTTCCATGTATGCATATCATATACTTTGAGTATATTCAGGCTCCATTTCCCTATCTGGTCCCTACATTGTGCTCTTACTGGCTCCCTTCATTTACTGGCTCCCTAAATAGTCCTATTGCCAGGTCTAATTTTCTTAACAAGATTCTACGAACAAGAAAACATACATTTGACTTTCTGAGACTGGCTTATTTCATTTAACATCATGATCTCTAGCTCCGTCTACTTTCCTGCAAGCAACACAATTATTTTCTCCTTTATGTCTAATTGTGTGTGCGTGTGTGTGTGTGTCGGGGGGGGGGTACCCAGACTGATTCCACAACTTAGCAACTCTTTGAAATAAACCATGTCTTGAACATTCAGTATCTCCACAGCAAATGCAAAAATCAAAACCTGGGGAGGTTTATTTTGAGAAATCCTAGGTGAATGGCAAAGCCGGGCAGACTTCCAGCCATTGCACTGCCTTAACATCACCGGCTTCAGTGCACTTTCTAAGCCTTCCATTGTCCTTCTGTCATAAAAAGAATAGCAGCGGGCGAGACACATCGATACTCACGAGTGAACATTTACTGCCCACTAGGGTTGAACTCCAACCCTCCAGCAAGTTCCTTATTTATAAAAGACAGGAGGAAGTAGAGCCTGAAGAAAGAGCAAGAGGAGGGGGGAAAGGGAGGAGGAGAGCAAGAGAGCTTCCGAAAGNTAAACCTTCTTGTTTCTTTCACTAAAGTAGTCATTTTCCTTGAAAAGGTAAATACAACACCACCATATGGGTTGTACTTTATGCAAACAANGAGCAGGAAGGAACTCCAAGGACTACTGAAAGGCCAGGTGGAAAGCCACATACTGCCTCACCTCCCTGCTCTCTTTATGCCCACTGGACCTTTGTATATGACTCTTACTCCAGTNCTTCTCGCCATTGAGGGCTTCCAACTTCCGGCCACCTTGAGGGACTTTTTGGTAAAGTGCCACAAGAAGATAAAATTAGAAACCAGGTTTTCTTTCTGTCCCTCACTCAGTTAGTCATACACACACCAGAAATACCCTCTATCTTTCATCCCTACACGCTGAATAAGCTGAGCCAGNTTCTGGCTGCCTCAAATCTGCTTCGCAGACTCTTCATCTTGCTCAGCTGCCCCTTTAATCTGAGCCCCGCAGANTCTCCATCTTAACTTTTTTCTTCTGTCTCTTAAGTGTGCAATCCTCACTTAGAGTGTGTGCGGCAGCATGTGCATGTGGCAGCTTATGCTCATAATCTCAGCACTAGGAGGCTGAGGCACTAAGATTGCTGCAAGTTCAACACCAGCCTAGGCTGAAGTATGATAGTCTGTCTCAAAAACCAAAACCAACCAGCCAACAAAAGCACAAACAAATTAAAACAAACAAATAAGCAAAAAACCTAAAAAAAGTTAAAGTATGTGGCTAAAGCCAGAATATCATAGTGAAACAAACTTGTCTAACAAGGAGTGGTTATGATGGTGGTTGGTAGCAAGCTAATCACTCACTACCTAGCAGATATGATTACAGGCAAGCTACCAGGAGCCCACTGCTACAGGCATATGCCTCCCAATTCAGCCTCAAATATGGCCACTAAGTACAAAAACCTGCNAAATAATCAATCACTGTGATATTATAAGCANCTTTGAAAGTATGTGTTCTCTGTTCTCACCAATACCCCTTCTTAGCCACTTATGTAAATCTAAAGGAGAAAACAGAGAAAAGATGTGTGTCATTTGCTCCTTGGGGTCAGGACAGTTCACTTATATTGAGTTTGCATTCAGAGATGGTTGCTATAAGTCTTCCGGGATGAAACATGGTGAACNGAGTACNCTGCATAACTCTTCAAAACCTCCAGCAGATAGGTGAATCAGGAGGAAGTTCTGAGCAGCTTCTACAAAAGTAACTGCATACCTAAGAGANGTTTCAGNGTGGCACATTAATAAGTATCNTTCTGAAGTAAAGCTTAGAATTGCATGTTAAATAATTGTCACAACTGGTACATGTCAGTTTTTCTTTTATAACATTTCTATTGAGGATTTTTAAAAGATTTAAAGAAGATATGAAAAGATCAACAATACAGATGGTCAAAAATACAGGGATAAGGGGCTGGAGAGATGACTCAGCAGCTTCTCTTCCTGAGGACTCAGGATCCATTTCCAGCACCCACATATTGGCTTACAATCATCTGTAACTNTAATACTAGGGGATCTGAAGCCCTCTTCTGGCCTCTGTGAACACTACATGCATGTGATACACGGACATACATGCAGACAAAATACATACACACATAAAAATAAATATAATAATTTTTTTAAAAAATCAGTATGATGAAAAATCTTGAATTGCACCTTAGGTGTAAGAGTTGCATTGAAGATTTATTAGTTGGGTTTGAGCAGCCTACAGTAGTCACTTATTCTCTGTATTTTGACTTGTGGTCTATCTCTGCAATCATTTTTATCTGTTGCAAAAAGAANCTTCTTTGATGAAGGGTGAGAACTAAAATCATGGAGGAGGGGACAGAAATGCTGTAAGAGGCAGAGGCCCAAGACCCCTTTTGGTAGATCCTGTCTCCTAGATATGACAGAAAAAATGCACCCATGAACTCTCAATGATATAGTCTATCTCAAAAAGACATGATGAGATCCAGAGGAGATTGCATGAAGTGCTTACAATAGGGCCTGATGGACAACAAGCACTTGAAGAACACTGTTTAGTATGATTGTCCTACTGTAGACATTCTAAGTGGTTTTGCTGCTAGAGTTGTTCAAGTCAAACCTGGGCCCTGGCAGCCCTAAGGTCACCTGTCTTCAGGAGGTCCATTGAAGAAAAATTAGTGAAAAGGAGATTCATTCTTTGTGGCCACATTGGGAAGAACAAAGAGATCCAATAACAACCCACCTCTACAAGTCCATCTTCAGCCTTGACATGAAGCGTATGTTAAAATCTAAAGCAAGAGTTATGTCTAGATAAGCAGTGCCTGGTCAGGGTGTGGTCCTGCNCATCATCATTGACCCATCTCTGGTGTCTTCTCTCCTTCAAGGTAGCCTAACAAGGCAGAACTGTGTGAAATTTCTTCTTTGGACAAGCCCGTCCTCTGCAGCACCAGCTCATTCCTTCTTCCATCCCAAGATTCTTAGCTAATTAACAATTCCTTGGTTTCCATTGTTTCAACAGTCTGATAGCCAAAGGAAGGGGCACAGGCATCTCTTTAGAATGCCTTTATTCATGCCAAGGAGGTTAGAGTTCCACATTATGGTCAGTTGTCTGTTCAAATGAGAAGGATAACTTATCCAACCCAATGATGGGACTTTTTGCTCTTGATCTTGCCTGATTGCCCAATTCTGCCCTGTGCTGGTGATTGGGATACATTATCAAAATGAGTTAAATAAAACACATATTTTAATTTTATAATTTTGATACATATTGACTTGTTCTAGCCAGAGCACTTGGCTGTCTTAAAAACAACTATCTTGGTGCCTCTGCCTATCCTTTCTTCATCTGTGCTTCCAAGATCACAAGTAGAAAGAGGAATTATACCTTTCCATACCTAATGACTTGTGCCTTTTCTCTTTAAAGTCCCTTAGACACTGACATGGAACAGATTTTCCTTGGGAAATTTGCAATGCAGAATCACACTGTTAGAGTAGAAATAAGCACAGCCTGGTGGTGCATGCCTGTAATCCAAGCACTNGTGAGGCTGAAATGGGAGCATTGAAAATATAAGGAAGGTCAGCCTGAGCTGCATAGCTAGAGTCTGCTTCAGTATTAAAAAGAAATACAAAAAGAGTTGAATGGATCTGGTAGGTAACCAGTCTTGTCTTCTATTTTATAGAAAGAAATACTGAGCCCTGAGATTAATTCTGATGCATTCAATATTACAATATGCAAACCTCTGAGGCATTGCTTAGAGGTGATGGGGGTGGGGACGGCACATATTAACAGTGAATTGGAATTGTTAGGAATAAAATTTTGCTGAAAGCAACTTAGAAATTTTTGTCTACTCAAATGAGGATTCTCCACACTGCTTGTGGAGAACATAACGCCACACTATCCCTAGCCAATGCCACTGGATTTAGACTCACCAAGGAGACACACTTCTGTGTATTTCTATAAGAGCATTTCCAGACTAGTTGAACTTAAAAAAGGAAGACTCCTTCTGAATGAGCATGGCACCATTCCATGGACTTGGTCCCAGAAAAGGAGCAGCATTCATTCATTTCTTCATGCTTCCTGACTGCAGATGTAATGTGACCCGCTGCCTCATGCTCCGGCTGCTGTACCTTCTCCACCACTCTCAAACTACAAGGCAACAAAACTCTGACATTCTTAAGTGATTTTGTCAAGTAGTTTGTCACAGCAATGAGATAACTAATAATATATTGTTAAACATCAAAGACAGAATTGGTTCATGGGTGAATTTGAGCGGATAACATGAATTTTTTGACTTGATATTACCCTCTGCCATATGGATATCTGCTGTGAACCTGACACATTGCTTCTTCACTTTCTCAAGGTTTGTAGCATTATCAGTCCATGTATTTAGAAGCGGTGTGGCAGAAGATCTGTTTTAAATTCCCTCTGATTATAGTGTCTCTCTCTCTCTCTCTCTCTCTCTCTCTCTCTCTCTCTCTTTTTCCTCTCCTCTCATTCATTCATAAATGAACATCCAAAGGGTTATTGCTTCTACCATCCTAAACCCAAGAACAATGGACAGGGGTAAGCATGAACTTCGGAAACAAACCCTGTTCACACACCAAACCTGACCAGTGAATCGCTAAGCAGGAAAGCAAACTCGTCAAGCTGTCGGCACAGTGGTGCTATGATCCAGTAAATCTGACTGATGCAATTTGTTCCTTCATTTGCCAATGAGGCTGAAGAGAGAGGATTATTTTTGTATTTGTAAATTAATTGAAGATTAAACAGTAATTGAATGCCTTTTATTTTATTTCACACATCGGAAGACTGAGATTCAGAGAGTGTGTTGCCCAAAGTGCTTAACTAGTCAGGGACAAAGAAAGTACACAAGAATGTTATGATCTGTAATTCCTACCCTGACTAGTCTGGGGGTAGTATCAGTATCATCAGGTATTTCAATCACTTGTATTATAATCTGAGAAATCTCTGGGGCTATGAAATTTCCAGAAGTCATTCTCGAAAGATAGCAACTGACATGGATACTATCGCATTTAACCTCAAACTGGGTCTTACAAGCACTCTGTGATAGGTGCTAACAGTAAATCAACCACATTTGGTTTTTCTGCCTGGGAAATGACATCCGCGTGCCCAGAAAATATTTTGGCTGATCTTCCCCAGCTCAGGATTGTCATTTTGACTAGCTTTCCATGGTGCTACTCTCCAAATGACTCAGAAATGTGTTCAAATTAGGCAGTGGGCTCGTGTTCATCTGATAGTTCAACACCAGCACCAGTGAACTGGTGTCTTTAAACAGTGCTGGAAACTCAAATTAAAGGGACTTTTGAGGTTATATAGTCTAACCTTGTAACTAACAAGTGTATACTCTGAGATTCTGAAAGTTTTGGGTTGAAACCTCTGCTAGCAACTAGTGTAGGACCTATCAAACATAACCACCTCCCAAGACTTGGATTCCCATCAGTAATGTGGAAACAGATGACTGCCACTTCAAAAGATAGCTGCAGAATGAGCTAAGCACAGGACCAATATAAGCATAAAGGAATAGCAGGCATTAGTATACCCAAAGGGCAGCCATTTGGCTTTATTTGTGTGTAGAGATGCATGTATGGGCAGGTACACATGCAGGTAGACTCACCTAAAGCTCATTGGATATGCAAGACTGGCTAGCCAGTGATCCCCAAGTAGCCCTCCACCTCTCAGAGCTGAGATTGCAAATGTGGACCACTATGCACAGCTTCATGTTAATGTAGGTCCTGAAGATCAGACTCGGGTCCTCATACTTGCATGGCAAGCACGTTATTGATCAACCCATCTCCCCAGCTGCTGGCTTTTCAAAATCAATTTTAGCACATCAAATACTGCATGCAAAAAAAAATGCCTATATTAAGTACCTGGCACAGTTTGCAAATATAAAGTCTTCTAGCCACTCCCAAAGATACAACCTCAAATTCATCCTTGAAATTTGTAAATTTTTCACAACCCTTTAAAATAAGTCCATTTGAAGTCCACTCCCACAGAATCTGCTTTGTACCCATCCAGTCTGTTGGTGTAGTCAGGTTTCTCTGCTCTAGAGTTTCATGTATATGAAATACCATAGTATATAGTTTGTGTCTGGTGTCTTTTCCTCAATATAATGTAAGCTGCCTTGTTGTAGTATTAACCGTTTGCCTTTCTTTACTATATAATATTCCATTTAATGTGCATGTTTGTACATTGATATATACAGTGCAAACACATCACAGTGTATTTATCTATTCTTGTGTCCACAGCTATTTCTGGTTTGGGTAATCACAAGTAAAATTGCTATGAATATTTTATACAAGTTTTTGGATGAGTGTATAATCTCTTGACTTGGGAGGAGAATGGTGGGTTGATGATAAGAAGTAAATGCTGAACCATGTATGAAGCTATCACAGAGATCTTCTCGGGGATCTGCATTTTACACTCTCGCCAGCAATTCAGAGACTCAATTGCTTACACTTAACATGGATGCGTGACATTGTATTTCTCATTTTAGTCATGTTCATGAGTATACTGACAGTCCACTGATGTTCTCATTTGTATTTCCTTCCTGAAAATTATANAGTGTATCTATAATAATCATATAGTATATCTGGATATTCATTTTCCCTTTCTGTTTTCTTTCATGAAGGGTCTCTTTGTAACTTTTACCCACTTGCAGGGATGTGTTATAATTTTTAGATTTAAGTGTTCTTCATATATTTCTAAGAGAAGTACTTTGCCTGATAAATATAGTGGTATTATTTTTATCCTATTCTGGTCCATCTAGGCCATTTTAATAGGCTAAGGATATTTCAGCTTTCTTCCTAGACAATCTTGCTTAGCTCTGTTTATTAGGAAGCTTGAGGTTTTGTAGAAGAAAAGACTTTATACAGGGACTGGGGGTGGCTATTATCTTTTGGCAAATGTGGCTTAGTGCCAGTTTTTATGAACAAAGTTTTATTAGGACACAGTCATATTAATTCATTGACATGTTGATCACGGCTGAGTTTTGTGCTACAAAGACAAAGTTAAGTAGCTATAAGAGAGACCATATGGCTTCCAAAGTCTAAACTACTTATTATCTGGCCCTTTATAGGAAAGGTTTGCCAACTGCTGCTTTATAACATTGGCTTTTGTGCTCTTGGCCAACTTCTAATAGCAGAAAAGAAGTCTGTCACCTCCTTCAAGGAGCTGAGGTAACTACTTGGCCTCCCCTTCTATTCTGCAGGCTGAAGAACAAATATTCCTCAGCACTCCCTGGAATTGAGGTGAAAGGTTCGGTGCCACCCTGGCCCTCCTTCAGCTGTTACTCCTTTTCATACGTCCATGCCCTAAGTTATCCTAAGAATTCTTGGCAATCACATAGTTAGAGTAAGAGAGAAAACTGTCCATTCCTTTAACTTGGGCTCTTCAGCTTTTTAACATCAGTCCATGGTGGGTTCCAATTAGGGACCAATTAGGGATATAGTCAGATACAGATCCCATGTGTGTTCTCTCCTAGACATGTTCTCAAGGGCACTCACTCATCTCTTCATTGCTCTATTTAACAATATAGATGACATGGATTCTGTGTTCTGTGCATTGTACCTGTAGTTGTTTGAATCTAAATGTAAGTTACTGCATTTATCCCTGTTAAAAACTGCAGACTGTGGTTCACATTCCAACTGTCATGTTGTTACAGCAAGGTTTGCAGCAAACCATACAATACAACATACAAATATATAAATCCATTGTCATCATCTGCTTATTTGTAGCTGCAATTTGGCTTACCCTCAGCAGAGAGGGCTCATCTCTGCTTCAGGTGGCATCAGATGGGTTCCTCAGACATTCTCCCTTGTCAATGCCCTATCTTTTCTCTTCAATGGAGCAGCCTGGGAGCTGCCATCCAAAAATGCATTTTCCACAGGAGAACCAGATAGAAGCTACATGACCATTTTTGCCTAAGTCTGAGGAAGAAATTAATTTCTTTTGTTATTTGGGGCTTTCTATTAGTTTGTTTTGTTAGTTTGGTGGGTTGGCTGGTTCATTTTGCTGTTCATTTCTTTGTCAATGATATCTCAAATTATTGCTGTATTTCAAAGGAGCAGGACAAAAGGACCTTCATCTCGATGTTTTAAACCTATCACAGCTCTTCTTGCTTTGACTGCAATGACGACTCTCAAGCCCCAGACATGAAAGTTTTCATCATTGTAAGACTCAGCTGAATTCTTCATCTCATAAGAAACAGAACCTTAACATACGTTCTCTTAAATCTTTTCTCCTTGGGAGTAACGATGTTTCTGGATTCTTCCTCTCTGATGACAGCCACTTTTGTGTCTACACATCTCTGCCCTGAAGCTCTGAAGCATCACTCCTCAGTCTTGTGGTGAGGACACAATGTCTTCTACAAGTTGAGCAAAAGAGGATGTTCCAAGGTACCTGTGTCCAGGTTGGAAGCTGTGTTATAGAGGATAGCCTCAAGCCTGCTTTAGTATTTAATTAAATTCTAGGCTACTAAAGATACTCCTGCCCTTCCTTAGGCTTCTGACAGATGCTATGAAAGTTTGGCCGGTATTGTCAGGTTTTTAAAAACACTCTATAATAAGTAAGTTTTGCCAGATTAACATTTTGGGTATGTAACATTTGAGTAATACATCATAAGCTCATTTAAAGTAATCTAGACTTTGCATTTTTAATTATTCAGGTTTTTTTATTTTAATGGGAGCCCTATTCGCTTGCTCAAGGAAGGTTTAGACAAGACTTTTGTATTTAGGGTGCTGAAGAGCACATGAATCTGTAATTTTGTACCAAAGCTTTAGTTCATTAACACTATGATATGACAGGGTTAGTCTTGCAACCTCTTAGTGCCCCACAGTTCTTATTTGTCAAACAGATAAAAACAAATGAGAAATAGCCACTGAAACTCCAAAGAACTCTCCCTTAATCTACAGAGCAGAAATGATTTAAGCCACCATCCACCCTGCAACAAGAGAAAAAAAGAAAAAGAACAAAACAGCCAACAGAAGGTAGAATTGAAGACGCTGCCTCCTAATTACTGCACATAACTTTGCCCGGGCTTAGTTTTCCCACATTTGCCCTGCTCTATGTTCAGAAAGGTGGGCTGATCAAATGAGGTAATGCTTAGGTGATGCCACAGTAAACCCTAGGAATATCTGCATAGATAAATGGATGCACAAAAAGACAAGTCCCATGACCCAGTCAAATTCTAGGGCACTAGTACTGAGAAACCAGGTTCAAGAGTTTGAACTCACTTGAGCTTGATTTAGCCTCTTGAGCTGGACCCATGAGATGGTAAAGTTCTGAACAGGCATCAGGGACACCCAGCTGTGCAATGACTGTGCAAGTTGTAGATGAACACAAAGAAGCAAGAATGGAGGAAAGAGGTAACCGGATTGAGTGAGGACCTGATAAGAGATGGGGATGACTTTGGAGTTAGAATCCAGCTGTCTGGTTCTGCTCCGGACTTTCTTGGTCTTGGCGAGATAATTACATTTTTCTCTGCCTCACTTTCATCATTTGTAGAACAGGGATAGTGTTAGGACATCTTGAGAGTTGTAAAGATTTAACTTACTCAGGTACCTAGAACTTCTGTGTTTCCCACCTATATTTAGCCCTGCTCTAGAACTGGGCAAATAATCGTGAGTGAAACAAACCCCCGTTTGTTTTGGTTGGTGTTCTGGAGCAGTCAAAAAA
Source organism: Neotoma lepida (assembly GCA_001675575.1). Taxonomy (NCBI): domain Eukaryota; kingdom Metazoa; phylum Chordata; class Mammalia; order Rodentia; family Cricetidae; genus Neotoma; species Neotoma lepida. The sequence goes on from LZPO01117785.1 coordinate 32,415, forward strand.
GAGAAAGTGCATTCACTCTTAGTGAGTACTATGGTTAGAAATAAGATAGAAATTGACATGAGATTAATGGATTTTAGCTTTACATGGAATAGATAAGACAGCATACTGCTCTATTGGTTCATGGAGCATGTAGAGGAAGGTGTAGTATACTGTCATATGCCCCTGAGATGGAGGTATGCTTTCTACTTTCCACCAGGAGCTCTGTCCGATAGAGCATCCTCATGAAAATTTATGTAGATAATTTCTCTCCACAAGTCCACTTGAATAGAGGTGAAAAAAAAAGTCTCCAACTGAGACAATTCGGAAGGGCCTTCCTAGGGTTCTCTTGGTTTTCTTGAAGTCACAGTTAAATTTCACAAGGGACAAATTTCTATTCTATCCTGCCTCCCACCTCCTTGCAGGTATTGTTTTGGACTTACAACTTAGTTACCACTACCATACAAGTATATGACGTCAGATCATGTACTCTTTTGGGATATCTACCCTGTAATTGAAGCTATATAAATGGTCCAATATCTTTTAGCAGAAAATTTTCTATATAGTCTTCCCATGGGGCTGCCTGCCTTGGTAGCCTTTTCCTTTTGCTTTTCTTCTATGGTTACCACCACCTCAGCCTGCTTCAGTAAATGTGGAAAAAGGAAACCTCTGGGATTTCTGAGTAACAAGGCCTTGAAGGGAAAAAAATGGAGATGTTATTTTCAGAAGCAGAAGATTGCTCTCATAAAAACTCAACTATGATACAATGCACCTTACATTTGTGATATCATAATGTACCATTGTGATGTCATAATGGAGCATTGGGATGTCACAATGGAGCATTGTAATATCATAATAGAGGATTATGATGTCATAATGGAGTTTTGTGATGTCATAATAGGGCATTGTGATGTCATAATGTACTATTGTGATGTCAGAATGCAGCAATGCGATGTCATAATGTACCATTGTGATGTCATAATGGAGCATTGTGATGACATAGTAGAGCATGATGATGTCATAATGGAGTTTTGTGATGTCATAATAGGGCATTGTGATGTCATAATGTACCATTGTGATGCCATAATGGAGCATTGTGATGTCGTAATGGCCCATTGTGTTGTTTAGTTCCAGTGTTGAACTAAAAACAACAATTCATTTTGGTAATCACCAAAAATATAACTCAGGATATAGATCCCCACGTCATATGGCACACAGTGTTGCTTTTGCCTGCATGGGGATGCAACATCAAAGAGCTCTAGAAGGCTGTCAGAGAATTACTTTCTTTAGGTGCATGCACAAGTCTGAATAAAAGTACTACACCTATTCTGATAGTGTTTATAAAGACAGGTGCTTTTTCTTCTTCTTCTTCTTCTTCTTCTTCTTCTTCTTCTTCTTCTTCTTCTTCTTCTTCTTCTTCTTCTTCTTCTTCTTCTTCCTCTTCTTCTTCTTCCTCTTCCTCCTCCTCCTCCTCCTTCTTCTTCTTCTTATTCCTTCTCCTCCTCCTCCTCTTCCTCCTCCTTCTTCTTCTCCTCCTTCTCCTTCCCCCCTCTCTTTCCCTCCTTCCTTCCTGTTGTTGTTTGTTTTTCCTCTTTTGGTCTTTGGTCTTTGGCTTTTTGGAGGGGGGGGGACTGCCACCCAGCTCCCAAATAAATCACACATGGAGGCTTATTCTTAATTATAAATGTCTGACCTTAGCTTGGCTTGTTTCTTGCCAGCTTTTCTTAACTTAAATTACCCTGTCTATCTTTGGCCTTGGGGCTTTTATCTTTCTCTATCCCTATACACCTTTTCTTTCCTTCTTACTCTGTGGCTGGCTGTGTGGTTGAGTGGCCCCTGAAGTCCTCCATCTTCTCTGACTATTCCATCCCTCCTTCCCTTGTCACTTCCTTGACTACTGTATTCTCTATTAAATTCCAATGACTGAATTCACTGTCAGTGATGGCCTCTATCAATATCAGAGTCTTGAAAGAATACCCAAATCAGAGACAGGATCCCTTTTGAGACATTTAAACAAATGCTTCTTAGCCATCCAATGAAGTCCATAAGATTTCAGAGATTCCAGAGGATTCTATCAAATGGAACTACAAGATATGGCTTTAAAATAGAAGCCAGGAGTCCTTCATTGTTTGAACAATATATCCTTTAGCATTGCTCCTCTGTATGACTTAATTTCTTCACCTGTTAAGTAAGAAAGTATGTGGTTCCATGTAGCAATAATATAAAAAAGACGGACATCCTTTGGCCTGCTGCTAAAGTACCTGCTAAAGTACCTGCCTTGAAAACCTAATATTGAATGTTGGATAAGGTTCTAATTGTGCTTCTTCAGTTGTTAGCAGTCTTGAGAACTGCCCGTTGCCTAGTGCACACACTTGAGCTTGGCCTAAATGTCTTGTGTGACCTAATCACAAAGTCTCCCAGCACATCTCTTTCCCATGACAATGGCCCAAGGGGCACCTTTCCTTAGACCAGTTGCTAACTTTCATTCTACCCTGCTTCATCTGTCCACCGTGGTAGTGAAAAGGACCCTTTGTCTTGCTTCTATCTGCCTAGGAAATCAAGTGAATAGTTGCAAGCCCACTGATAGGGTACCTCAAGAGGTTTCCCAAGCCTCTGCTCCTCCAGCCCTGCCCTTAGCTCCATGCTCTGTGTTCCTATTGCTAGCCAAGACTAAGTGAATCTATATCTATGATACCCACCAGGATGAGTAAAATCAGAGTCCAGAAATTCAGATCCCCTGGCAATTCTGGTCCTTATTTTCCTCTTTGTGCAGATGATTCTGTTAAAGAGAGAAACTAAGAACTCTGGAAGACTGAGGAATACTCAAGGCTGTCAACCATGTCTACTAAAGTTAATTTATCCAGCCATCTAATAAAATTGTAGAAATGCAATTGACTAGACCACATGGCTCACTCTTGGCTAGCTGTGTCTCCTCAAATAAGCTAAGGAGAGTTGAGTAAATAGGCTCTTCTGATAATAAACAGGAACGAAAGTGAAATACAAGGCTGTAATTCCATCAAGGATCTCTGACAGTGACAGAAACTGCTAAAGCCAGTTTCTGAGGACAGCAGAAATGACTGTCCCTGTGAGCCATTCATCCCTGCAATAGTTGGCTTTGATTTTGACAATGACAAGACCCACCAGATAGGCTGAGTTTGTGTAACAAAGCTGTCTGCCAATGAAGAATTCACAGTATGTCAATGAAGCAAATAAATCTCATTCAAGTGGTGCCTTGAGTTCACAGCATCAAAATGCAGCTCTCTGGTAAGAAAACATTCCTAAATGCAAATTATTGATGCTTCAGGGTACATAAAAACCATAGGAAGGAAAGTTTTGCTTTTAGAACTGATCAGTCCTAAGTCTTCATCAGAAATTGGAGGTAGAAATGATTGATGAGCTGTGAGAAAGTGGAAGCAAAGCATTAATTCAGCCTAGGCATCAGATGGTATCTTTGCATCCCATTGTGGAACAGCCATCTTGGTGGGGCTTCTTGAATCCAGAACTGTAGGCAGGTAAGCTGTGGAATCGTTCCTGTTCTACATGTAAGGAAAACTGAGCCCCTATGGCCTTGCATGAATTTCTCCAAGTCAGGCCTAGTACAAAATGAGTGCTAGAAATGGTCCCCAGGCCAATGCTCTTTCCACTCTATTAAACATCCTCTCTGCCCAGGAGGTTTCAGGAACCATCAAAAAGAGAAAGAAAAAATTAGAACCCAAGCTTCTATAAAAAGGAAATGTCATGTTTTGCATCCTAAGGGAAACTTTGTCCTGGAAGCTGTTAGGCAGCTACCACACTAGCTTCCCTATTGCCATTGCTATTATTAAAGTTAGGCTCACTTTTCCTATTTATGCTTTTTGTTCACTGTTTGTGAAATGTGTTTTACTGATGATTGAACAGAATGTGTTGATCAGAAGAGTGTGAAATTTGGCTTCAGAGAGACATGGATTCAAATACCAGCTTTGCTTCTTACTAGCAGCCTGAACAAGGACAAATTGACTAGTCCCTTTGTCCTGTAGTCTTAGTATTTCATTTCAGTTTTTAGTTTTTATTACGAATATAGGACTCACACTAGATTTTTCACTAAATAATGTAAGGAGTAAACAAAGCCACAAATGGAGTATGTATAACAGAGTTCATCTCACACATAGTAGGTACTCAAGACAAGTGAGCATTTAAAGGAATGAACCCTTAAGAAGTGTGTCATTTGCTAAAGGTCATGGCATTACCCAGATTCTTTTAAAGAGGCTGCATTGGGTCTGTGACTGGTCCAGAGGCCTGTCCTTTAGTCAGGATTTGTGTTTTATGAAGAAGGGACAGGATCAGGATTAGAGATCTAATCTACTCTTCTGGTCTTTGTCTTTGGAAGTAAATCAGTATCTTCATTTACTAACAAAAGTGTGTTTCATTAACAGTTGCTGACTGATCAGTTCAGGTGTGACATGCTAAGCATCTAAAACTGGCTCTCATACTTAACAGTCTATGAAAAATTTCCAGAGCCCCTGCTAAGTGCCAATCTCTTTCTGAGATATACCCCTCCACATTTACCCATGTGAGTCCTGCAAACAACCTATTAGTAAACTCTAGAAAGATAAAACTGTCCATTCTTTTAAGGGAGGAAACTGAGGCTTGATATTACTCAAGTTTGCTTAGCTACTAAAGTAGATGGCCCCAATTCCAACTCTACCATTCTTTGTCCTTCCTGCAGGGCCATGTTGCATTGCCTCCATCAAGTCACCATCATGTCAGCACTCCAGAGAAAGTTCCCATCAGGGTGCAGGGACCACAGGTATCCTCAGTACTGACTCCACAGCTGAGAGAGACTGTACCCTTCTCACACTCCAGTTCAGATTAAAATAAGTCTCTAGCTACTAAGTGGATGATTCATTTCAGAATTTCACATCGTCTGCTGTGTTTTTCAGAAAGCCATTTGGAAAACATCTTTCTTTAAAGCTGATTTTTAAAAATTATTTTGCAAAGAGAAAAATTTTCACTTTATGTTCACCCTCTATTTGGGGTACTGGGTTCAGGTCTCATGACAGACAGAGCCTTCAGTGCCCTTGAAAAGCTGACACTCTATTGGACAGAGCAGGCACACACTGAACTGTGAAGGATTACGCAATTGGAGGTCAGATGATTGCCACAAAAGAGAAGTCCAGAGTGTAATATATGGGTGTATCGGGGTATGTCTCAGGCTTGGGGGTCAAGGACCATATTTCTGATAAGGAGATACTGAAGAGCAAGCATAATGATTAGTAAAAAGGAAGCATGAGTGAATGAATGGGTGAGCAATGACTCCCAAGGGAAAAAACAACACTTGTGAAGTCCCCAAGATTAGAAAGGAATGTGACACTTTAAGGAACAGAAAGAAAGTCAGTATGGCTGAAGCATGGTGACCACAAGTGGAAAGCAAATGAGACCCAGAACAACAGAAGGACAACACAGTGTTGGAAAAAAGGGAACTTATATTGACTCAGCACTCCAGCCCAAGGCACACTATGGCCTCTGACACTTACCAAAGCTAACCTTGAACAAATGAAAGTTCAGTTGGTTGACTTCTGTTTCTCTGTGATAGCTCTGTCTTCTGATAGCTGGAATCTTCTACAAAACTATGTGGATTGCTCGGCAGTATGTATTTGTGTCTAGAGGAAAATGTAATGACCAAAGCCAACCAGCTAACTTCAGGATCAACTCTTTTTTTTTTTTTTTCATTTTGAAGAGCATATATTGAAAAGTTTCAGTGCGTTTGTGGAAGTAAATGAGGTAACGGGTCTGGACCTAACAACCATCAGCTAAGCTTCACCCCTGTCTCTTATACACATCTGAGGTAACGGGTCTGGACCTAACAACCATCAGCTAAGCTTCACCCTCTTTCTTCTCTGGATAAGACAGCAAACAGGAAAGGTGTATCAGTCAGGCAGAGATGGCTGTAGTAACAACCAACTCCAATTCAGAGTGGCTCAATCATCATAGAAGCATGTTACTTGCTGCTGTGATGTCTGAAGTATCTATTCTTAATTGGTAGCTAGCTCTTGTCTACACAGTGAATGAGGGTTCTCCTTTCCTCCCCAGCCTGTGCTCATCAGGTTGGCGGAATAGGTAAAACAAAACAGATGGATTTATAGCCTGGGGTTGAGAGTGAAAATATAATTCCCCTTAGATTTGGTCCCATGATTACACCTAAGTACACAAAAGTGTGTAGAGCACCTAAGAAGGAGAAACCATTTAAGCAACTAGCCAACCATCTTGGCTACTACACAAATGGAGGACAGTGACAATAATCAATAATTTCAGGGAAGACTAATAAGCAAATTCTGGGAAAACCTGGTGGATGAATGGAAGACAAGTGGAGAAGACAGTAGATAGGATTGCATCAGCATCCAGAGAGGTTAGCTGAGTAGCACAGACACAACACGACTCCGAGCCTCACTGTCTTTATGAACAAAATAGAAATAATAAGTTGTTCTACACGATCTCAGCTAGCCTAAGGACACTGCACAATAATGAATGCTAATGTGTTTCATAAATTCCAATGGAGCTAGCACAGCTAGAATTTAAAATGCAAATCAATCTGTAACAAGAGAGGCTTACCAGACCCCCAGTGTCAAGCCAAGTCCCTCCAGAAGTCAGAATGAGTCCTTGAAGCCCTTAGTATACCCAAGCATATTTGAGCCTAAGAATATCCCAGCTTCCCTGTCACCTGAAAGCTGGTTTGTAGTACTGGAAGGGTTGTCAGGTGGCAGAAAGCTGGGATTAACTCTACTGGGCTGTGTGGCACTTACCAGGAGACAAATAGTGGCTTAATACAAGGAAAAGTTTTCAAACTGCCAGAAGTAGCCAAAGGCTGCCCCAAGGTTAAAAGTAGAGATATGCTGTGAACCCCAGAAGGTTGGAGACCATGAGGCCAAAATTGAAGGTCACCACTGTAGACTTTATGGATGAGAATAATTTCTGCTGGGTGGATTCTGAGCAACCTTCCAATTCTAATATTAAATTATCTATCCATGCTACCTGCATATACATTTCTCAATGTATATATTTCTCTGATTACAATGATCAGTTATGACATAAGCTAGTGGATTAAGGGCTGTCTTAGTGTATTTGGCATTGCTATAATAGAATACTTGATCCTGTGAAATTTATGAAGAGATTTTTACATGGCTCATGATTCTGGCAGCTGAAAGGTCCAAATAGCTTGGCATTAGCATTTTGATCCTGGCTTCTGTTCACTTGGCTGTGAAAAAAGGAACTCACTATTTCACAGTAGCCAATTATAATCATGGAGACCACACAAATCATCTCATTTCATCTTTACACAAACCCCAATATACTTTGTCATTGTGCTTGTAGTTTTGACAGACAAGGAGAGTAAGACCACCAAGAGGCTTCATGACCTGCCAGAGTTGAGAGGTCCGCACTGTGGGCAGGGTTCCACAGCAGAGCTCTACCTGCTAGCTCCTTCTCATACAACACTCTATGTTTCATCACAGAAAGCAAGTTTCCTATCACAGAGATGGGAGCCTGTCCTGACCCTTGATGTTTCTGCACTTTTGAGGGACTAGTCAAACATAAGAGGTAAATTTTGAAACAATGATTAGAGAGCCTCTGCTCCTTCCCAAAGACCTCCCCCTATTCACTGCAAAGGTGGACGGACTACAGCTGAAATGAATCCTGAATTCACAAACTTACCAGCCTCACAGACTCCTGGGTACCACTCTCTCCTGCTTCCTAGCCTCAGATACATTATGCAGTAGAACACTGAGAAATCTCCCAGGCCTTCATTTCTAGACCTTGTATTTTTCTAGTGTTGACAGTTTAATATATGTCCAAATTTCCTTTTATGGGGAAAGATAAGACCCTGATGGTAATCGGAGCAGTAGGGTAGGAAATGCCACATTCTTCCATGTAAATATTTGACTAAGCTTTCTCTAGGCCATGCATCACTGTGCAGAGCCCCAGAAAGGCATTGGGTCCACAGATCAGCAAGAACGATAGCCTGGTAATGAATGATGAGAGAGGGTTGTTTAAAAACCAAGACCTGAGCCGTGTATTCTAGGGGTATCCCTGTGCTACGTGACCAAGGATTGTTCTAAAGCAGACAAAGACAGAGAGAGGTTGATCTATTGGGTTGAGTTTTCTTCTCTGGTCCAGTTTTCTTTGAAGAAGGAGATCTGCCCAGATGGCATTGAGAAATAAATGACTACAACTACGTAGCTAATTTTTAGATCTTTATGAAGTGAAGAAGTTGGGAGCAATGCCAAGGTCACTAAGGAATTACTTAGGTCCACAAACACAATTATTAATACTTATTAAGTGCTGTCAATGCACACATAACTATTGTTGGTTTGTTCCTATATCATCACTTTTCTTTACAGCACTCTCCTAAAGTCCTTTACAGTGTGTATTACTTCATTTTACAGCTTCAGAAACGGCTGCAGGCTGAAGTTGTACAACTTGGCTATAGTCTCTCTCGGCAAGTAAGTCATGGGCCAGAAAACCAGGCAGCCAATAGAAATGATGCCACGAATAAACATTTAACTGACAAATACCTTCAAGTTCTATTATTTATAACATATAATTAAACTGAATAGGCAGATTCCTCACTTGAGTCTATCTTGGTTTTAGTTTAAAGAAAAGAAGAGTCACTTCACCTTCAAGAGGATAGCACCTTTGAAACAATGGCAAAATAACTGTGAGAACGTATAAAAATTTGGACTCAGCACAGGATTACGAAATGGTATAGGTTCTGTAGGAAACAACATTTTATACTGTTTCAGAAATTTAAGAAAACAAACATCGAGTGACCATATTATCGAGTAAATCTGCTTCTTAGTGTATACCCCGAAAGATAGAAAACTAACTAGGTACTGTACATACCTGTTCTTAGCACTCAAGAGGTTCACTTCAGGTTCAAGGCCAGCCTGGAATACGTAGCAAGTTCTAGGCTAATCAGGGTTACATAGTGAGATCCTGTCTAAAATAAATGAGGTTGGGCTGTATTTATTCACTCATGTACAAATGCAATTATCCATGACAGCTACAATGTGAAAGCCCACAAATAAATGAATAAACAAATAAAACATGGTATATACTCACACTGGGATCATATCCAGCCTTAAAAAGGCAGGTAATTCTGACATAAGATTCAACACAGATGAATCTTGACAGTAAAAGAATTGAAATAGTATAGTCACCAGAGATCAAAAGCTGTGTGATTCAATGTATATGGGATGCCTTAGAAATGACATGGTTATAGAGTCAAGGAGAACAGTGGAAATAGAGATATGTGAAAGTGGGAAATAGAAAATTGTATAGGAAGTACAAAGTATCAGTCTTACAAGAGAAAAAACCATGCCAGAGATGAGTTGTCTTGTACTATGAATGTGCTTAAGACTATGGACTGTGCACTCTTAAATGATATAGAAAAAATGGAAATAAGGGCAGAAGGAAAAGACAGAAACAAAAACAAGCAAGAAAGGTGTTAAACAAGAGAAAATGTGATTATAGCATTATGATTTAAATATTGAAATGTCCCTGCTTTGCCATGTGTTGAAATGTTGGTCCCCAGCTGGTGATGATACTACTTTCATAGGGACCAGAAACTTTAGGAGGTAGCTAAAGAAAGTAAGTCATTTGGAGGCATGACTTTGGGCTGTTTCTTGCCCTGTCTCTCCCTACCCCTTTCAGCTACATGAGATGAGCAGTCTCCTCTAGCACTCACTCCTGCTACCTTGATATTCTGCTTTGTCTTAGTCTCAAAGCAAGGTATCCAGCCAACCTTTGATGCAAACCTTCAACATCATGAGCCTAACTAAGGCTTTCTTCCCTTTAGATTGCTTCTCTCAGATATTTGTCACAGCAACAAAAAGCTGACTAAGATATAATACTACACATGGGGCAAGCCCATGCCCAGGACTGGCACAAAACTAAGTCATGGTATTTTTGCAGATTTTGCTTTGTTTGGGCACTTTTTGTCTTATTGGTCTTTTGCTTGTTCATTTTGATTTTCATTTGTGTGGTTTTGAGATGGTTCTTTTTTATGTTTTTCTTGTTGTTGTTCTTGCACTGCTTGTTTTGAGAGAGAGAGAAAGAAAGAGAGAGAGAAAGAAAGAGAGAGAGAGAGAGAGAGAGAGAGAATGAACTTGGGTGGGTAGAGAGATAGGCATGATCTGGGAAGAATCTGGAAAAGGAATACATGATCAAAATATATTGTACAAAAAAATTGTCAATAAAAAAGGTTTTGTTTTGTTTTTTTAACCTGATGAAGACAGACGTGTACACATAGGAAAAAGTCTTATTGTGTATATATCACTGAGCTCATAGTGATCTGTGATGGATCATGCTTTCCCATATCTACTTTTGGCTTATCTAAAATTTCTCATTTTTCTATAAGGAACGCAGTATGTTACAATTGTAGTAAGCTCTAATAACATACAGGAGGGGTAATAGAAGAAAAGTAAGGAAGAATGGAGTAGAAGGAAAGGACAGCCCAACCCCTGGACAGACAGACAGAATGAGCTGTGACTTCTTCTAGGAAGCTGTCCAAACCTGTTCAGTTCTGCCCACTACTCAAATTAGATCGAGGACTCCAGAGCCCAGCCACTGAAAAAGAGTCTTTCAGAGAGAGCCCGACCAACCAGAAACAGAGGTGATCCTATACTTGGGACCAAGTTTCATTGAGCTTTAGTTTCTTCTTTTGTAATATACATAATATGCATGCCATCTTAGTATACCTTAGTATACTTAGTATACCTTAGTGCATGGACAACTCATAGCACAGAGCTCTCAACAGTAGCTGAGGGTGAATAAAGGTTGATATCTCCTGCATCTTCACAGTTTGTTTAGTAAACGTGTTTAAACTTTCATACCATCTGTGCCTTTTCCCCTTGTTTCACAACCAACTTCGGAACTCAAGGAACAAAGATAAATGAAGGTAGTGTGTTTTCTAGATTTGGAT
>LZPO01117787.1:31833-43214 GCA_001675575.1 Neotoma lepida
AAAAAAAAAAATTGGTTAAAACTTCTTTGGCTAGTGTAAGGACTGAAGTTTGTTCCAGAAGGACAATGGCCTGCAATAGTTAACATAACTGTTACTTATAGACATATTACTTTACTTATACAAAGACAGAGGAGATGGGACAGGCTGGGACTGAGTGTTCACTAGCCTAGGAACATGGGAACAATCAAGACATGGAGTTCAAGGCCAAGATATTCTCATTCTCGTATATAGGAAGATATCAGTAGTACATGCTGAGGTGCCCAGTTTCTCAGCAGGCTTGTTGGTTGCTATACAAACAGCTCCATGATTGCCACCCCATCCATTATGGTATCACTAGATATGGACAGTTTACTTTCTCTTCTATGGGTTGGCAGGCCAGAGGGGGCTGGCACCATGAGCTGTCAGCTATCTGTAAGGCTGGTGGGTTGGCATTTGTCTTGCCAATGGGGCAGGCTATGAAAGGGAATCTAAAGGTTGGCTCTTTGATGAGGCGACACACAGAGCTACAGTTGGGAGCCCTGTGATCAAACTGTTTCTTTGTTCAGGTCACTTTTACAGCCTCTGTAAACTCCAGCACTGGCAATTAAAATGAAGCATGAATATGTATGTATTCAGTGGTCAGCTGCAAACATGGAGCTGAGGAGAGGCTGGGGCATCAAGAAGTTGTGCTATCTGAGAGGAAGAAACAATACATGGGGCATGGAGAACGGGTCAGTTCTCAAGTTCAGAAGACTACCCAAAGGCCACATGCTGCCATTTTCTGCTATGCACTTAAAAGAATTTTTTCTTTGTTGCTGTAGCTCAGTGAATCCTCCTGGGGACCCTGCAAGACCCAAGCATTTCTCATTTCTTCCTACAGTTTCTAGTTGTAGGTTGGGNGGCCATGTCATGCAGCAACTCAGTGGAAAAAGATGGGTCTAAACCTGGCTCTGCTGTTACCTCAAGCCACACTGGAATGTTGCAGGGAACTGTTCAGAAGGTTAGAAAGAGTGAGAAAGGTTATAACAAGGCTGCAGAGTACTATTGAGGAAGTGGGGGGAAGGTGGCAGAACAAAGCCCAGTGAGGATTGCTGAGCCAAGCCCATGGCGCCTATAGCTCTATGGGGAACTTCTGGACTCATGACTGCAAGTAGGGGTTCCAACTCCACTCAAAAAACAGACATTCCGGCAGAGACTACTATGTCCCAAGAAAGAAGACTCAAGGACATTTGTTATTCATTTATTCAGAATCTNCTATGTGCCAGACACTGCACCAAACACTTGATACCTAGTAATGAGTAGCAAGGAAGACAGAGCTCTCTGCTCCTACAAATGTGNCCTCTCATACAAAGAAGGAGTGGGGGTGGCAGAGGTGTCCTTTTAAAGGATGATGTCAAATAGTGACAGGAGTTCTAAGTGGACAAAAAGTAACAACACTGATTAATACATATGCCTTAAGGTGTCATGTTCCATAGGATGGCAGGGAGGACAGGATAAAAAGTCTACTGAGGCATAGAATGGGAAATGACCAAACTAGAAAGAAGAAGCTAGTACAAAGACTCTGATATGGGGACAGGCTTGGCAAAAGAAAGCCAGTATGGTTAAAGAATAGCAAACAGAGAGGTAAGCAGACAAAGGAAGCCACTGGAGAGTTAGTGGTAGGCAAGTATGTTAGTCACTGTTCTTGTTGTTGTGACCAAATACCCAACGAGAAGCAGCTGAAGTGAGGAAAGATAATTTGGTTTACAGTTTAAAAAAGGATGCTGTCCATCACAGCAGGAACATGAGGCAGCTGGTCACATTGTGCTGGCAGTCAGGAAGCACAGAATAGACAGGAAGTGGACAGAGTTATAGAAGGTCCTCTAGGTCCTCCCCTAATGAGTCCCTTCCTCCACCTTTAGGAAGACTCTAGTTCTTAAAGGTTTCACAACCTTTCAAAATGGATCTAACAGCAGGAGAACCAAATGTATAAACACACAAGCCTCTGGGGACATTTCACATTCAAACCATGACAAGAGTGACAACATTCTCAAAGGCAGAGGAAGGGGACTAGAGGAAAGTCAGGAGCAGGAAGTACCGCCATATTGGTGAGTGAAGAAAAAATTAGGATGTCTTGGCTTAGGCGACAGAGGGAGTAGACAAAGTCAGAAGGTCAGTAAGAAAAGTCNACATAGGAGTTAAGGAACTTGGATTTATTCTAACTCATGCTAAGTATCATCAGAAGCAGCACACAGTTTGCTTTACCTTTTAAGAGGTAATGATACTGAAATGTGAGCTAAGTTCTTACTATTGAGTAAAAACTACATATTCTTGTAACTACTGTGCTTCGCTCACTGCTTTTCGAGCGCTTATCTACCTGAAAATTTTACTCTTCCAAACTGCTATCCAAGCTTGATATTCTTTGTCTTATTCTTGCACGTAAGGAAACTAAATGTGAATGAGCTTCAGCAAATTGTTCTAGGTCATACAGCACAGACTTCAACGTGGGCATTGAACGTGGGCATTTTTGACTCTAGTTTATACATAAACATCCTACTAACGTAATGCTCTTTGTTGTGTAAAAACCACCCAGGAGTGGCTCTGTAAGTGTTTGCAAGGAGGCATAAAGAGCAAGAACATGGATAGAGTGAATAACTGGGGCTGACCTCGAACTTAAGATTAAACAGAGGTATTCTTGTGTTTTTCTCTCTGTGCATTCATTGGGAAAGTATTTATTGAGAATCCATGATATAACCAGACTCCATTTCAGGTAGTAATGATTCCTAGAGCACAGACACTGTCCCTAGCTGTCATTGTCAGTTAGAGGGCACAGATTAAAGCAAGCACAGAAATAATATAAAGTTAAGACAGCAACAAATGTCATAAAGATGGGATAAATAAGCAGTGTCAACAGCATAGTTCAACAAAGTGGCCTTACAATTGTGACACTGAGGTAAAGATTATAAGGCTTTAGGGGTCTCTCACTATGAAGATGACTTTGGATTGGTAAGGTGTGCTAGGCCAGGAAGAAGGCACAAGGGTGGGATCAGTGATTTGGCTGGAAAGCAGCAAGGCTGGCCAAAAGCAACTCAAGGATCTAGATGCACAGGGGAGGAGTGAATAACGACTCCTGCTATTTTTGTTGGTTTTCTAGGCCAGCTCAGTCTAGCAAACAGATGTGGTCAGATTTGGATGAAATGCTTGGACTAGACATAAACTTGTTATTAAGCTGGGGTGCCTTATGGTTTCCAGCTCCTCTGTTCAACCTGATTATTCCTCAGGGAGATGAATGGGGCACTGCATGTTAAAGGTGAGCATGATTTGAATTTGTGACTTACACTGTATGATGGCAGTGGAGCTGCCAAGCCAAAATAAGTAAGGTAAAGATGCAGATGCAAGAAAACACAGTGGGTGGTGAGTGACATACAATCCACCCAGAAGCTTCTCCGGCAGCAGACTCAGGAATCCAGAGCATGGATAACATCTGGGGGGTAACAGTAGAAAATGTCAATCCAGGAAGAAAGGTGAGAATAGAAGGGGAAATCTGGTAAAAGGACTATTTCCAAACCAATACCACCCAGAAAACTGTGTCCTGGTAGAGAATCTATTGAGTGTGTTACTGCAGGATTACCTTGTGTGAGAAGGAAAGGAAGTAGAGGTTTATTCATGAACTTCCAGCAGCCCTGGATAGGTGTCAAATCCTGATACAATGCCCCACAGCAAGTTATTCACAGGTACAGCAAGCTCAGAGGAGCCCAGTGACTTACAGGGACTCAGGGACCCAAAGACTTGAATATACAGATGGAAGTTAAGTATGACATGCCAGGTATGGCCAACACCAAGGGGATATATGTGGATTATCAGCAGCCTCCTCTATAAGTGCTTAACTTCTCAGGACCTCAGGTTTTCATCTATGTGTAGACGGCAGTACAGCCATGTGCAACAATTGACAAGGAGACATTTGGGGAAATGCTGTGTCATATTAAATGACTTCATCCTTCTGAAAACATCATACTCTATACTTACCCATCTCAAGACTGCCTGGTGCCTTTAATGTACTCAGAGTGAACAGGAGGCATGGAAGCTGATGCCTCTATGGTAACATGGCCCCCTGCTTTGTAGAAAACTCTTCCTTTAGTACAGAATACACTATTACATAATGACAAAGTACACAGTAAGTTCAGTATATAAACTAGTCCCACAGTTGTGGAAGATTTCCATCAGTATCAGTAATACCTAAGTGATGCATTTGTCTAATTATTCTTTATCAATAAAAACCCAGGAGTCAGATATTTGGATAAGAACCTGGATGACAAGAGAAGCAGCNAAAAAGTGACCAGTGGACCGCCTATCTCTTTTGTTCCCCCATACAAAATACCTGAGACCCTCTCTCAGCCCCACCCTATCATTTCCTGTATCTATCTATCCTCTAAAACCTCTATGGTTCATTTTGTACAGTTAGTAGCTAGCTCCACCCTCTGATTCAAAACAATCTTTATTGTCAGTCTTAGGAGCGTCAGGATGCAATCAAAATATCACTCAATACCTATGACAGCCAACTTATAAAAAAAAAAAAACACTTCATTTAGGCTGATGGCTTTGGAAGTTTGGGCTCATGTAAGCTTGGCCCCCATGTTTTGAGACTGTGTTGAAGCCCATCATTGGCAGCACATCATAGTGATGAATGTGTTGTTTGATGTAGCAGAACTACTCACATCAAAGCCACACCCCCAAAAAAAGGATGGCATTATGATCTCACTACCCAGTTTTAGGGTAGCCCTGCTGTGATCATTAATGTTGATTGCCAACTTGGCAGAATCTGCCGTCACCTTGGAGATGAGCCTTGGGGCATGACTGTAGGGGGACTGTCTGGAGTATGTTAGTTGATGTAGAGAGATTCATCTCAGTTGGAGTTGGGACCATTCCCTAGACAGAAGATTCTGCACTAATGCAGAAAGTAAGCTAAACACTAGCACTTATCACTGCTCTCTCTTCTTGATTATGGTACAATATGACCAACTTCCCCAAGCTCCTGGTGCCTTTCCTTCCTCACCATATTAGACTGTAACTTGAATTGACTCAAAGTAAATTCTTTCTCTCTTTGGTTGCTTTGTTCAGGTTGTTTTACCACAGTTGAAGGAGAAGAAACTAAGACAACTTCCCACTACTAAAATTTCTAGCCCCTTCCAACAGTGCCACACAGAGGGATCATGTGGCCCTCCAGAAGCCACTCAAGAGCTAACACATAGGCATGGCTGGTGGTTGTCATTAAGTCTAATGAACTGGACATAATGAAAGAGCTATACTCTTATGTAATAGGTAGTCTACTGGGTTTATCTACACAGGCATCACCAGATACACATGAACAGTGTGTTCCACCTCAACATCATGATAGCCTCTTTGATACTAAGAGATAAGAACTTCTCAGCTGCATCACAGCCTCATGGGACCACTCTCCTGCATGCAATCCATTGCTTTTCAAAAGGTAATTTTGCTGTTTTACCCAAATCTCTCTGACTAGACTCTGCATTGAAGCTTGCTTTGTAAAAAAAAAAAAAGTTTGCTCTTCTGCCAACAGACAGTATGACACTTATATGGGTGCCACTTGAGTATGATGAGTGAATGAATGAATACTTGGAGGCCATATGCTAGAGCTAGCTCTGTGCTGTGTCTCATCTCAAAAGCAGATGAGCAAATATTCAAGAATTTCATTGGGGCTGGTACTTGGAAGCCAGCCACGGTGACTATGGCTTTATACTATGAAAACAAGGACTTTTTGTAAGATTTTTTTTCCAAATGCTTGTTTACCAGCAAAGCTGTGGACGTATATGGAACAATTTGTTACAGCTACATACAGCAGGCATTTTGACATGTGAATCTTTTTCTTACTGAAACCTAATAGCCTAGTTGCAAAAGCTGCACTTTTTTATTGCATTTTGCTTCTGATTTCTGTTTCTCCATAAGTGTCCACTATAGTGGGCCACAATTCTGTTCTGTAACATTGTGTTTATTTAAAGAAATAAACTGGAGGGGACATAAGGCAAATAGGATAAAGTGCTAAATGCAGGTGCTGGAGATGTGGGAGCTTATTATTCCCCGTCATTTTCAGAATGCTTAAATGTATCACAAGGAAATAAGAGGAATATGAAAAATTGAAGATGCTCTTAACTTCAGTTCTGATGTCCCAGCCTCTTGGGAATGGAGAGAACAAGAATTCTAGCATCAATATATACTCATGTGGCATGGAAAGGGACTGCAATTAAGCCTTCATCTGCTTGAGAAGTTGAGCACAGCAAATTACAACACCTCATGGGATTCAGAAGGGACCTTTACATCATCTATAATCATAGGTAATAATTAACACATACTGTATGTATCTGCTAAATGGCTCTGTAAAACATGTTTGAAAAATTCGAAATTATTAGTTGCCTCCCCCACAGATCACTTCTGCCATCTCATGGTAATTAATTATGAAAAAGTCAGTTGATAAAATCTTGACATCTTTTACATGCCCCCTCTCACTTCCAGGACGATCTTCAAGGGTAATGTATAGGAGAATTGCAGAAGCATTTCCTCTTNTGGATCCTAACTCATAGAATTTTCAAAGTGATAATTTATTTTATTACAAAGAAAGTTGACTTTGTATTTTCTGTTCTATTTCTTCATTAGGGTCCTGAAAAATGACCCAAGAAACTACCAAATCCAGCCCTGGTTAGATGTATACTTCCCTTTTATTAGTGTTTGATGGAGATGGAGTCAAACTCTGCTTCTCATTCCCATGATCAGAAACTTGGTCTGGCAAGATGCTTCTGCAGGTACTCATGTGCATTTGTACACACACATGCACACACATACACAGAGGGGGTTATTCACATACTTGCACACATACATATATACACACCACACACACATGAGAGACAGAGAGAGGGATATACATATTCATATATTTGCACACATCCACATACACAGAAACATAGCCTACACACATGCACGCATGCACATGCACACAAACACACACTCAAAAGATGGAAAAAGAAGTGTGCTACTCTGTGAGTTAATGAAAATAGCTACTACATTGTAGATACTAATTTTGACAAGCACTGAGCTAATGGGTATCTGTGAGATAAGTCATTCTTAGGTTTAGTAGTAAACCTTATTTCATAAATAAATAATTTGGAGCTGGACATAGAGAGCTTGTCTCTGGCAGTATAGACCACTCCTTTAATAGCTGGAACTCATCATGAGGTTCTGTGATTGCAAAGTCCAGTGCTTCTAAAAGTTCAAGTGTAGATGCTTCCTGCTAACTTATACAGTTTCTTTTATCACCACACTGGACATATCTAACTGGCTTCAGTGCCAGCCAACCTTTGATGTTTTCCTTTATTCTGGTCTTTTCAAGTGGCAAGTTTTATTATATTTTAATTTGTTTTATAAAAATTTATTGTCTGAGAATTTCATAGATATACACGTATGTCTTTTAACCAAATCCTCCTCCAATCTTTCTCCTCCAACTGTGTCTATCTTCCCCCACCACCACTTATCCCTCCCAATTCCATGCACTCTTTAAACCCAGCATGTCCACTTAGGGATGCCAAGTATACATAGGTATGAGGCCATCTACTGGATCATGGATAGTCCATTAGGAGTCTAATCCAGAAAGCAAGCTGATATCTCCCTCCTCCAGCAGCCATCAATTGTCTATAGTGCCTCAGTTAGGGATGGGACTTTTTAAGCCTTTCCAGTATTCATGCTGGCATTTTGGCTGGCTTGATCTTGTGAAAATTCATGTGTGCCAACAGATTTGTCATGTAGGGAAAACACTGTTTCACCATAGTCCTTACTACCTCTGGCTCTTACAATCTTTCTGTCCCTTTTTCCATGACGATTTCTTGAGCTTTTGTAGGAGGAGGTATGATATAGATGTCCCATTTAGGGCTGGGTACTCTGCAGTGTCTTTATTCTTTATGCTATAACCAGTGACATTTCTATAATAATCAACATCTACTATAAAAGGAAGCTTGTCTGCTGAGAGATGAGAACTACACTAATCAACATACATATAAAGGTGAAAATTTTGGGGGCAGTTTACTACTGCATCCTTTTAGCAGAATAATAGTAGTAGGTTCTCCCCTGGGGCCTATTACTTACCCAGCCGTGGGTTCTTGATCCAGTAATATCAGGTCTAAACTCTGTCTTGTGGGATGGGCCTTAAATCCAATCAGAAGGTGCTTACTTCCATAATATTTGCCAAGTGGCAGCTTTTCTGGCACTTTACTCTCTCCTAGAGATCCTCTCCACCTCGTGATGTTCTAGAAACTGACCGTCAGGCCACTGAAGATAGATAAAGACAAGCACTTCTAGTGCATCCATGCTAGCTCTCAGCCACTTCCGAGTAACCATGTTGGTCAGACCACTTAAGTGTCTAAAAGTGTTTTGAAAATGACAATAACAAAAACCAACACCTCTGCATTTCTCTACCGAGTGTTTTAAAGTTTCAAATTTTTTAGATTTATCCTTATTGATTTTTTGACCTCTGACTGCTTCCATACCCAGTATGCTCCGTCTTCTTCTGAGAAATATTTCAACTGCAATTTAGAGTACTTTATTCACCAAGTTGGATACAGTTTTTATGAAAGTTGAACTGATGAGGTCCATTTTAAGTGTACACCTATGAGATCCTTAGACACAGAGACACAGATGAGAGGAACTGATGCATGCAGAAGGATGAGCTTGGAGAAGATGTTTGTACGTCCCTTCAACCTGTGTCCTCACGCCACACTCATCAGCCTTGGTTCTTAACATCTATCTTTTTCCTTTTAATGACCTCCGTCTTCCCACTGCGTTGTCACTCACTGACCCTTTAATTCAAATACCATTCAGTAAGTTTCCACCATATGCCAGAAACCACAAACACACAGGTAGCTCTTAGGAAATTATCCAAATAGCTTCATAGACACAGACTGGAAGCATGTAGCATGGCCTTTCCATTTTATTCAAATGAGTCTTAGTAGGAACTATGAAATCAGCTATCTTCTGAAAAGGATTACCTACTAAAAACATTAAAAGCCTTCTGAAGACTCTGCTTCAAGGAGCTAGAGAGATCGCTTAGTTGTTAAAAGCCCTTGCTTCTCTTACATAGGACGCAGGCTAGGGGCTCAGCACATACATCAGGTGGCTCACAACTGCCATTAACTCCAGTGCCAGGAGACCTGATGCCCTCTTCTGGCCTCTGAGAGCACTGTACATGCATAGTACATACATACCCCTCAGGAACACACATATACATAGAAAAAAATACATCTTAAAAAATATTCTACTTCAGCTTTTGTTGCACTAGCAANATGTATAGGCAAATGATAGAGATGGGTATGCATTTCACATATAAAAATTAAACCAAATGCATGTTATTTAAGTGGCATTTGAAATTCATTGTATAATAAGCATGCTTAGTCTGCTGATTTCTAGGCATGAATTTCTTAGTTGAAAAGCACCTTCTATTGAGTGTTTATGGGAGAGTAATATGTTCTTGCCATACATCAATAGCATTATGACTAACATTTATCCGGTCAGCCTGGGCTTATTATGTACCTCAGGAGCCTTTTCTGATGCAATTATACCACATTTTGGATATATCCACATTTCTACCTCCTGGGATTAAATTCTGTCTAGCTTCATAATTTTTCTGGTAGGTATAAATTGATTTCTTTTCTTACTATGGCTCCTTAAACATAATCCTTTATTTCCATACCTAATAATTTTGTTTAACTGAAAATGTCTTCTAAAGGCTCAGGTAGATTTAGATGGTTGAGAGGACAAGAAAAGGCCTCATTCCTATTTCTCCTTCATTCTGTTCCTATTTTCTGTGTCATCTTGGATGAGTAACTGGGCCCCTCTGAGTCAAGTTGCTTCATATTGTGTACCAGATCCCAAGCTGTGTCTTGTCAAAGTTGTAATTTTTGGTTTTTATAGCTCTGAAATATTAAACCCTATTCTGAGGTTAAAGAACCACACACCTGTGTTTGTTTTTGTCTCTAATCTCTCTAGTGAATCTGAACCAATTGATGTATGCATGACTGTTTAGGAATAACAGTGACAAAGCAACTGATGGTGGCTGCTGGTGTGTGGAGAGAAGTCGTCATGCTCTTTACACAATATTAGGAGTTCAATACTGTGTTATCTTGCTTTTATAGCTAGGGAAATTGAAACTCAGAGATGTTAACAAACTCGCCTGAGGAGACACAACAGGTAAGGAGTCACNTCAGGCCCTTGCCTCAGCCCATTTGCAGAATTGGCTCCTTATCTTACTCCAGATTGTTCCTGGGACCATAGATTATGCCAAAGAAAATTTTCACAACATATTGGCAACTTATGATTTTCCCCTTTCTTATTTACACCTTTTGAACTGATTTATGAAGGTCTGTTTTGCTTATGACACCTTAAGCTTTAACAATTTTATTACATTTATTTGTGTGTGTGCATATGTATATGTATGTGAGCACACAGGTGCCACAGTTTGTATGTGGAAATCAGAGACAATTTATGGGAATCAGTTCTCTCCTTCCAGCCTGTGAGTCTTGGGTGTGGATCTCAGGTCACTAGGTTTGGTATTAAGCACCTCTACTTGCTGAGCCATCTCTCAGACCCTTAGAGTGACTTTTAAACATTTACATATATAAATAGAATTCCTTAACATTAAGAATGTAGTTCTTAGAAATACCATCTTTTTCAGCCTAGAATAATTTCTCCCTTGTTTTTAGCACTTTTCTATAAATATTGACCTATAAATATTGAGCACCTAAAACTTAAAATGGTTAAGACCAGAAGTGCATTGGATTTTATATTGTGAAATATTTACATACCCATAATAAGAGAGTTTGGGGTTGGGACTCAAGGACTGAACACACATTTCACTTAAACACACCTTCCACACGGGACATTAAGATTATTTATATAGTTATTTTTAATCACTTTATACATGAAACCAAGTTCCATGCTTTGAAATTTTCTATTTGTGGTATCAAATTGGTGTCCAAAATGTTTTGAAGCTAGGGATTCTCGACCTATCTCCTCCAATTCCATCCTATCTAGAAAACCTGATATTCACCACTGTGAGAAAGGTACATGGGGGCAATATTCTATTGCTGTTAAAAACAGAAAAACAAACAGGACTTATTTTTTCCTACCCAGTATCACACCACAATCAACCCTGAAGAATTCTGTAATACACAAAGTTCCAAGGATGTCTCCCTACCAGCAAGCAAAGTTGACACCATGGAATATCACCTGTTTAATTTCAGTCCACCACCATCCACTTGATAGCATCAGCTCCACCAGAGGAATCCCTCAACTGTCCATCTGTCAACACACATGCGCACAAGCGTACACACACACACACACACACACACACACACACACACACACAC
>LZPO01117790.1:31658-43061 GCA_001675575.1 Neotoma lepida
TGGACAGCCTTGTCTTGTTCTTAATTTTAGTGGAATCATTTTGAGTTTCTCTCCATTTAATTTGGTGTTGGCTGTTGGCTTGCTGTAAATTACCTTTATTATGTTTAGGTATGTTCCTTGTATTCCTGATCTCTCCAAGACCTTTATCAAGAAGGGGTGTTGGATTTTGTCAAAGGCTTTTTCAGCATCTAATGAGATGATCATGTGAATTTTTCTTTCAGCTTGTTTATATGGTGTGTTACATTGACAGATTTTCGTATGTTGAACCATCCTTGCATCCCTAGGATGAAGCCTACTTGGTCATGGTGGATAAATTTTTTCATGTATTCTTGTATTTGGTTTTGTAATAGCCAAAACCTGGAAACAACCTAGATGTCCATCAACTGAAGAATGGATTAAGAAAATGTGGTACATATACACAATGGAGTACTACTCAGCAGAGAAAAACAATGACCATATGAAATTTGCAGGCAAATGGATGGAACTAGAAAATATCATCNTGAGTGAGGTAACCCAGACTCAGAAAGAAAAACATGGTATGTACTCACTAATAAGTGGATACTAGATATAAACCAAAGGACAATCAGAATGCAACCCACAGATCCAGGGAGGCTACCTAGCAGGAAGGATCCTAGGATGACTGTGGCATAAAATAAGTTTTGGTTTTGCCCAATCATTGGGCATGCTTTAGTGAAACATTTCATTGTTAGGATAAGAATTTGTACTATATCAAACTGATGAAAGGATATACTGGCTTTACTTTAAGGAGGGGAGGCTAAAGACTTTTTAGATTATGGATTAGCATATAGAAAAAATGTCTGCCATGAATCAAACAGTGAGGGGGAAGATGAATAGGATTCTCACTTACACAACTAAAGTAAAGCATAGCTCTCTGAACAAATAAAGATAGGTTTCTTCTGTATCCCAGAATCTAATCAATATTTATATGTATAATTCAGCTATTATTTTGCTTAAAAGGGCTTATTGGGAAATATTATCATTTTTACTATTTTCTACAGAGAAAATATTTTCCAGTTTCAAATAACTCTGGACTTTTGAATTATAACCTGTATTAATGTTCAAGATATCTGTATATTATTTCTGCTGTAGTTGTACATCAAATGTTTTTATATTCAAAAAATAAATAAATAAATAGATAGATAAATAAATACATACATACATACCATAATTATCTTTCTGGATCTGGGTTACCTCACTCAGGATGATTTTTTCTAATTATATTCATTTGCCTTCAAATTTCATGATGTCATTTTTTTAAATTTAAGAATAGCTTTTTGAAAATGACTTTTTTCTTTATTTAATAGCCAAGTAATAGTCCACTGTGTAAATGTCTAGTGGTAACTTATAAACCACACACTTATCAAACGTCTTACTCCACAAAGCTGAAATTAAGAATACCTTATTGTAAAACAACTTATCCACATAGTTGCTGACAACTGTCTGCAATGCCAGTCCTGGTGGATTTAATGCACTTTCTGGCCTCTATGTGTATTACATCCAGGTGTTACACAAACTTGCTGGCCAAGCATTCATGCACATAAAACAGATAGAATCTCAGAAAAATTAAAAATATTAAAATAATTCATTGAAATTTACTCAATTTTGTCTTGCCATTTTGAGTGTGTTTCTATAGCATAAACATTGTAGTGCTTGGTGGCTAGTTTATTTTCATTTTGAAAAGTATGTCCTACAAGGAAATAATATGTAATCTATTATGAAAGAATTATCTTAGTTAAATAAGATGAGATAAATTCATATAAAAAATACACATAATGATTATATATGTACTTTATATAGATAGTATGTACTTTATAATACAAATGAGTTTGTGCTGTGATTTAAACAACATATAGAGATTTGCAGTCAAAATTGAGGAAACAAATTAAACTACAAATAAAAGACACATAACCATGTTAGGAAATATAGTACATGTCTCTGGGGAATGATGTTCAAAGGTGCATGATAGACTTGTGAGACTTTTTAAATGGACATTGAAAATATATTTTTGAGACAATCTTGGCCCTGAATAAGACATTTATATTACACTCCATTTTCAAGTCTCAGTGGTCATTGAAGAACAAGGGGCAGAAAAACTGGAAAAGCTAGAGGTGGCAGATGATGACAAGAAACAGATTTTCAGGACACAGCAGGAAAGCAGCATATATGAACTCATAACAGTTGTGAGAGCATGCACAGAACCTTTATAAGCTCATGCCAGAAAAATTTCCAGCACAAGCAGGGGAGTTCAGCAGGAAGTCTCACNCTAGGCTGAAGAGCTCTTGGCACTACCTGGAGGCAGATGGAGAGACAGTTTTCTTTAAGAGAGCAGCCCCTTGGCAGGTAAACCTACATCTAAGAATATATGAGCAGCACTAATTCGACTTGATAAGTTTAAAAAACGAAAAAGGGTGACTAATTTACATGGGAAGTGAAGGGGAGGAAGTGTAAGAGAAATTGGGGAAAGTATAAATATGATTGAATGGTATTGTATGAAATCCTCAAAGAAATGATTTTTTAAGAAACAATTTCAGAGTTAGGCTAGGATTCTATTTTAAAATTTAAAAATTAAAACCTTGAGTCCAATTTGACTAAACCATTGGGAAAATAACATTGTCTCTTTCATCCTTGACAATTTAGCTTCATTATTACTATTTCTATAAAGTCACCAAGATACTTAAAAAGGTAGAAAATTGTGGGAATTCACTATATATTCACAGTAAAGTATAGTTGCTTGAGTAATTTACAAATCCACCCTTTTAAGAGCATTCAGTTTTGACTTAAATGGCCAAAGGAAAAAAAATAATTTTGCTAGTGATTTCATGGTCTTGTTTTACCTCATTATCTCTTGAAGGGTTCCCTACTGTTTATAAAATTGAAAAATCATGCTGAGTTGAATGTCCAATGGCCTGAATAAAATTGATTTTATCATAGTGCATTCTATTTCCCAACTTTGTCAATGACAGAAATGAAAAACATTATTCTAGTCATGCTTCTCTTTATATATGTGCTTAATTGCCATTTTCTGTTCACATTGTGAATAGACCTCTTTAGAATGAAGAAACTGAACTAAGGATCATGACTTTTTAAACAACTAACATGAACACAGTTCTTAGTCATTTCATTAGAAGCAGAAAACGATGTAAAATTGAAGAACATTATAATTTAGGTTAACTATGTACTATAATGATAAGATTTTATAGTGTAAATTTATCATGTATGCTTTAAACACTTCATAAAATGTAAAATAAATCAATAAAATTTACATCATACAAATGTACAAGAAAGTTAAAAAAACACATAATATAGTTACTTACAAAAATTAATATTACTCTTATCTGTTTCCTAATATGAAGTAAGATTTTATTTATATTAGAAATAGCTAAAACTGTGAGTCAAGTAAAAAGCAATTACGAAGAGAAAAACCTTTAATTTTATCAGTTTTGATCAGCACCAGTTTGAATGGGAATTTGACTGATGCACGGTTTACCACTTATATTCTGGCCTGAATAATTTTGTATAAACATTCATTAACTATTCTGACTCTATTTTAGACTCTAATAGCAGGATATTTTTCTTTTTAAACCAAATTTCAAAAAATCCCTCCTTCTGATGCTTGTTTTCCTGACCCAGTGCCTTAATTTAAGCTCTCTTGCTGTTTAGAAACAATTATTTGAAAATTCCCTATTGTACTGAGGAAAGGAAAATGCCTACATTTTCAGTCCTTTAGAGGGAAGTCCACTGAGAGGCTGGATCTCAGGCTCCCAGGTATTATTAAATGTAAGAGTAGGTTGACTCTGATTTACCTGAATACAACTGGTAGGAAATTAGCTCAAATTAAGCTGAAATTAAAAGTGAGTGCAGCAACATCTTCTCTTAAAACATGCTGAAAGTATAGTAAATATAAGTATAAAACATTCCCAATGATCCCTAGGGGATTTTGATTCCTAGGGGCCACTAGAGTAATCAAACTGCAAATAAAAATTTAAAAGCTACTAATTAGAACAAATATTTTAGCTTTTGGATATTGATATTAGTTTCAACAATGTTCAGTCATGAAATTAACAGAATCATAAGCTTAGGAATCAGCTTTTATCTGTAGCATGTTAATTTTTAAGTGTGCCTTACTAATAAAAAAAAGAATATTTTTTTATAAAAGCCTCATTGATTTTTATATTACCAATAGTAACAATTAGTCAAGACATCACAGATGCATTTGGGCAGTATATATGTTGGATAGCTTAATGCTTTACTAAATGTGATTGTACAACTAAGAGTTTAATAGTATTTGACCCTTGCTTATGAATCCATAATGTAATACAATCTATGACTATTGATTACAGATTGGAAGGAAAAGAAACACACTCTACTTCTTACATATTCCATTTTTATAAATTTCATCATAACTAAATATTATTACATTAAATAAAATTATGAATTTTATTATTTGCTTTTAATATATTTAAAAAAAAATCTTGCCAGAACAGTTTATGATATAACACATTCCCTTGAAATATTAGATAAAAATGAATTATTGTGAACTGAATATGTTCTTGTCATATTGAACAAGAAATTGAAAGTTCCTATCATAGCTAATATCAAACATTATGAAGTCATAAACATCCACAAGTTTGGATATCCAATATTAATGTTCCTCTGTGTCCAAAACCTACTCATTTCATTTGCAAAGAGGAAAAGTTATGCTACAAACATGGCTCTTATACCTTTTCTTAGATTCTAGCTTTATTACTTCTCACTGTGAAGTTAAACTAGATGAAGAAATGATATAAAGGACTCATTATCACAATTCTTATAAGTCAATGGAAAACTGAATGAAGCAAGGTGGGAAGTACTTCTGTGTAGTCAGTTTTTTTTTTCACGGCTCTTCTCAACTGGCCATGCCTTAAAAAGACCATTCAGGCAGCTATTCAATGGCACACATGAATGAAATCAAACAATGTGTTCACTGTCAGGACCATTAATTTTATTCAGCCTGAGGATAGGTGTAGATTAAAGTGTAGTCTCCAGTTCCTGTGCTTGGAGAATTTAATAAGTTGAATTTGATCTAATCTCTGTCAAAAAACAAAAATAAAATGAAAAATATAACCACAGGGTTACAGTTGCACCAGTGGCAAACAGAGTTTCTCTTTCTTACACTGGCAATTAGGCATCTGGATTTGGGATAGCTATAGGTCTAGGAGTTGGTTTCAGCAATTGTCTTTGTTAGAAGAGTATTTTGTTCCTTGTTTTGCTTTTTTCCCCTTTCTGGCCTTCTGGCCTTTGGTAAAGCTAAAGTCTTCATCTGAAATTGTAGAGCAGGAAATGGAGACTAAGGGAGGGAGTGCAGTCTGTGGTTCCTAGACCTAATAGAAAAGGCAATATGGCATCATCAGAGCCCAGCTATCCTATAATAGCAAGATCTGAACAATCCAANAGAGCTGAAACACAAGAAAACAACCTGAAATGACTTATGAAGTTGATAGAGGTCCTTAATGAGGATATGAAAAAAATCCCTTAAAAGAAATTGAGGAAGAGACAAAAAAAATTGGAATAAATCAATAAATCCTTGAAAGAAAGCCAAGAAAAACCAAAGAAAGAGCTAAAGGAAACTACTCTAGTCATGAAAATGGAAATAGAAGCAATAAGGAAAACACAAACTGAGGGAATCCAGGAAACAGAAAATCGGGGTAAGCAAACAGGAACTACAGATGCAAGCATCACGAACAGGNTACAAGAGATGGAAGAAAGAATCTCAGGCAATGAAGAAATAATACAGGAAACAGATACATTGGTCAAAGAATATGTTAAACCTAAAAAATTCCTAACACAAAACATCCAGGAAATCTGGGACACCATGAAAATACTAAATGTAAAAATAATAGGAATAGAAGAAGAAGAAGAAAACCAGCTCAAAAACCCAGAGAATTTATTTATTTATTTATTTATTTATTTATTTATTTATTTATTTATGTTTTTTCAAGACAGGGTTTCTCTGTGTAGTTTTGGCACCTTTCTTGGAACTCACTCGGTAGCCCAGGCTGGCCTTGAACTCACAGAGATCCGCCTGCCTCTGCCTCCCGAGTGCTGAGATTAAAGATGTGCATCACCACCGCCTGGCCAGAGAATATATTTAATAAAATCATAAAAGAAAAATTTCCCAACCTAAAGAAGGGCATGCCTATACATGTACAAAAAGCTTATAGAACACTAAATAGATTGGATCAGAAAAGAAAATCCCCTAGCCACATAATAATAAAAATATTAAACCTACAGAACAAAGAAAGAATATTAAAAGTGGCAAGGAAAAAAGCCAAGCTACTTATAAAGGTAGACCTATTAGAATCATACCTGACTTCTCAATGGAGACCCTAGATATTCTAAGAGACCACGATGCCAGCCCAGACTACTATACCCAGCAAAATTGTGAATCACCATAGATGGACAACATAAGATAAGTCATGAAAACATCAAATTTAAACAATATCCACAAACCCAGCCCTACAGTATGTACTAGAAGGGAAACTTGAAACTCGGAAAGTAAGCAACACCCACAAAAAACATGGGCAAAAGTTAATCTCACAAGAGCAAAAGCCAAAGAAGCATTTCTCTTTCCCCATATTCTCAACAGCAACTGATGATGTCTCTTTTCTTGAATGTAGCCATTTTGCCTAGAGCTACATGAAATTAAAAAGTAGTTTTAATTTGCATTTCTTGTTAAAGTTGTTAAATATTTTTAAAAGTATGTCTTACTTGCATATTACTATTTATTCTTTTAGGAAACACTTATTTATTCCATTTTTTCCATTTGTTGAAAGAATTTTTTGGTGGACGGTTAAATTAGTACAATATTTTGTATTTTAAAATTTTAAAGGTCTTTCTGTAGCATAGCCAGCAAAAAATTTCCCCCACCCAAGTTACACATAGACATTGAATAATATTATTGTGAAGTAATTGTATTAAAACATATGGAATACACTATGATTAATTACTTATTAGCAAAGTAACACATCCAAACAGCACTTATACATAGTATTGAAAGGGGTGTGACTAAATAACAGCTCTTGGAGACTGAATACAGAAACAAATTTCAAGCAATTGAAGATGCATACACACCCATTCCTTGAGCTTCTCTAGACAATTAGAAAAGCAAGTTGCAGATGAAGAACAAAAACTGACTGAACAAAACACATTTTCACCAACTGAAACTTAATACCCATCACTTAGAGAACAATGGACTTAATGCTGATTAAAACCTCTCATTTAGTTTGTATAGTTGTTCTGTTCTCATAGGTTCCCTATTTTGTCCCTGTGTCAAATTTTGTTCACAATAGCTTGTAATATACAAATATATCTTTTGTATGTGATGTTAACAATGATAAAAGCCTCTTTTGAAATAGATTTTGATTTAATTTAACATTGTTCCCCTAAGAATTTTTTTAAGGAAACAAGAGAAAATATTTTGAATCTTTCTCACATTTTGTGTTTTCAATCTTCATTCAGTTATGAGTTGAATTTTATATTGCATTTTCATGTTATAAAAATAAATACAATTCAATCATAAATATGTAAGAATCTGATGTGAGAATAATTAGATCTATTGTGAATTAGTTTTAATAAAAATTTCTATCAGTGTTTCTTATACATGGAACACCTTTTTTGTGTACTATTATCAGGTTTTTTTGTTTTTGTTTTTGTTTTTGTTTTTTTTGCTGTTGCTAAAATGCCCTACATAGTAGTGGCTCTATAAATAAATTTGATAGTTATTTGATAAAGAAGAAAAGTTTATTTTCAATTTTAAAGTAAACAATGTTAAAATATATTTGGACTCTGATGCCTTCATACAAATAATTCCATGTATACATTATGAAAACACACTGCTTTCACACTTCATAATAATTTTAAGGCATGAAACTGCAAGTATTACAAGCTTTAAAACGTATGCACTCTTTTACCATAAGCTTAGATTTCAAATCTACTTCTGACGTTGATAGAAAAATCAAAACTAAAAGTAGGACCGATCTCAGATTAATTATTTAGGGCCAGCCATAGTTTACAAATAAAAATTAATGCAAATTATAAGGGCAATCTAAAAGGTGTCAATAAATATTGATTTGATTTTCCAGTAACTTCAAGTATTTATTAGTCCCTGTCAATATCACTGGATTTTGACAGACATGATTAAAAGCATATGGTTAATTAATTGATACCTATCTTTGAGTTAAGAATTTAACAGCTTTAATTTTTTCTCTCATATTACCAAGTATTTTAAAAATATTACTTAATCTGTCAAGTTATTCTTAAGTCAAGATAGACATACGTTTTCATTGTTGAAAACCTTTAAGTATTCCCACTGCTTTTTTAAATTTTATGTTATTTAATTAAATTGTTTTCATTTATTTTGCATACGACCCAGCTTCCCCTCCCTATTCTCCTCCTGTTTCCTCTGGCTCCTGACTCCTATCTGGCCCCCTCCCCATCCACTCATACTCAGTCTTCATTTAGAAAGGGGCAGGCTTCCCATGGGCTTGAACAAAGCAATGCACATCAAGTTGAGGTAGGACCCAGCTTCTCCCTCTGCATCAAGGCTAGGTAAGGTAATCCAGCATGTCGAACAGGTACTCAAAAGCCAGTTAGGTGCCATGGACAGATCCAGATGTCACTGCTAGGAGTCTTACAAACAGACCAAGCTACATAACTGTCACACACATGCACATGGTCTAGGTTGGTCCCATGCAGGCTCACTAACTGATGGTACAGAGTCCATGTGC
Organism: Neotoma lepida; assembly: GCA_001675575.1. NCBI lineage: Eukaryota > Metazoa > Chordata > Mammalia > Rodentia > Cricetidae > Neotoma > Neotoma lepida. The sequence goes on from LZPO01117790.1 coordinate 40,445, forward strand.
TCCTACAAGCTCAGGTCACCTGTCTCTGTGGGTTCCTCTGTCATGTCCTTGACCCCCTGGCTCATACAATCCCTCTTCTTTTTCTTCAAGAGGAAACCNGGAGAAAAGCCCAATGCTTGGCTGTGGATTTCTGCATCTGCTTCCATCAGTTACTGGATAAAGGCTCTCTGGTGACAATTAGGATAGTCACCAAAGTGATTATAGTAGATGACCAGTTTCACTGTGTCTAGGAGTTTTACATGGTTCATCCTTGTGGATTCCTGGGAGTTTCCTAGCACCAAGTTTCGCTCTAACCCTGAAATGGTCCCCCCTATCAAGATGTCTCTTTCCTTATTCTCCCCTCCATCGTGCCCCAAACCTGCTCCTGGGCACAGCCCACCCAACTGCTCTCTCACCTTCTTATCCCCCTATCGCCCCTATCCCTGACCCAGTTTACCCAGGAGATAGCTTCTATTTCCAAGTCCCAGGGAAATCCATGAACCCCTCTTTGGGACCTCTTCATTATCTAACCTCTCAGGCCATGGATTGTAGGTTGGTTATCCTGTACNTCTTAATATCCACTTATGAGTAGTACATAACATATTTGTCTTTCTGGTCTGGGTTATCTCGTTCAGAATGATTTTTTTATATAGTTCCATCCATTTGCCTGCAAATGTCATGAGGTCATTGTTTTTTACAGCTGAGTAATACCCATTATGTAAATGTACTACAGTTTCCTTATCCATTTGGTTGAGGGGCATCTAGGTTGTGACTATTATGAATAATGTTGCTATGAACATGGTTGAGCTAATACTAATACTCCTCAAATTGTTCCACACAAATGAAACAGAAGGAGCATTGCTATATTCTTTTATGAGGCTACAGTTACCCTGATACCCAAACCACACAAAGACGCAACCAAGAAGAAGAATTACAGACCAATCTCCCTCATGAACACTGATGCAAAAATACTAAATAAAATATTGGCAAACTGAATCCAAGGACACCTAAAAACAATCATCTACCATGATCAAGTAGGCTTCAGCCCACAGCTTTTAACAAGCTTTAATTATAGTTCTTATTACTATTATAATAAACATAAATGGGAATGTACAGTGGACCTCAAGTTAAATCAGACATTGGTTGACCTCCCTCATGTTCTGTGCCACCATTGCTCCACCACATCTTGCAGGCAGGACAGGTGGAGGGTTTTGTAGCTGGGTTTATGTCCAGTTTTTCTGTAGCCTGCAGAGTACCTTGTCATGTGAAAGACAAGAACTTCGGGGTGAAGTTTCAATGGAAGAACCAGTTCACCTTCTTTACCTTTCAGTGAGTTGAGTGAATGTGTCCTTGGATATGGGCCCTGATATTAGTTTTCAGAGAGCTACCTTCTGTCCTATCATGGGCCTGGGTTTTTTAGGGATATTCAGGGGACCTCCTTAACCAACAACTCAACCAAATGTAACTCCATCCTACCACTAGAAGCCTTGTCTGGCTACGAAAAAGATGTTCAGTTCAGACTCTATACCCTCCATAACTAGGAGTCCTCAATAGGGTCACCCTCAATTCCAGGAAGTTTCCAATACACTATTTCTACACTCCCCTCCAAATGCCACCCAAATCCAACTGTCTCTCCCTGCACTCCCTCTCTCTCCCTCTCTTCCAACCTGATCTCTCCCATCCCCACCTGACCGCAGTCTACTTTCAGAATCTATTCTATTTCCCCTTTCCAAGGAGATCCATGCTTCCCCCCATATGCACCCCTCTTTTCCTAACCTGAGTCCATGTTTTGTAGCTTCATCATCATTTACTTAACAGCTAATACCCACTTAGAAGGGAATAGATACCATATTTGTCTATCTGGGTCTGGTTTACCTCATCCAGAATGATTTTTTTTTTCTAGTTGCCTGCAAATTTCATTAAGTTAGTTTTTAACCACTAAGTAACACTCCATTGTGTAAATGTACCACATTTTCTTTACCCATTCTTCATTATAGGGACATAAAGGTTGTTTACTGTTTATGGCAATTATTAATAATGCAGCTATAAACATAATGGAACAGTAGTTGAACAAGTTATCCTTGTGGTAGGATGGATCATCCTTTGGGTGTATGCCTAAGAGGTAACTGGGTCTTGAGGTAGATTGACTCCTAATTTTCTGAGGAACTGCCATACGGATTTTTATAGTAGCTGTACAAATTTGCACTCCCACCAACAATGGAAGAGTGTCCCCCTTAGCTGGACATCCTTGCCAACATGAGCTGTCACTTGTGTTATTGATCTTAGCTATTTTGACAGGTGCAAGATGGAATCTCAAAGTCGTTTTGATTTGCCTTCCCCTGATGGCTAAGGATGCTGATCTTTTATACTGTTTCTCAGTCATTTGAGAATTCCCTATTCAGAATTCTCTGTTTAGAAATGTATACCCAATTTTAACAGTATTATTAGGTTTTTTAATAACTAGTTTCTTGAGTTCTTTATATATTTTGAATATTAGAACTCTTTCAGATTTGGAGTTGGTAAAAGTCTTTCCCATTCCATGTGCTGTCTCTGTCCAATTGCTAGTGCCCTTTGCCTTGTAGAAGCTTTGCAGTTTCAATTCTTACTTCTATGTAGAATCTCTCCTGTTTTTCAACTT
>LZPO01117794.1:22414-36297 GCA_001675575.1 Neotoma lepida
AAAAAAAAAACCTGTTTCATTTTACTAAAGACATATGCTTGAGCAGGGTCAATCTTAATTTGTAGAGGTATCCCCATCATATCCATAATGTCTAGTAAGTATATATTTACAAAATCATTCTTAGAAGAGCTTAAATCAGTTGCCCATTAAAATCCTGTATATGTATCTATGTATGGTACACATACTTTAATTTCCCAAACTCTGCAAAATGAAACACATGCATTTACAAGATCTCATGTGTTTCAGTACCTTTTGGCTTACTTCCTGCAGGTAATGGAGTTTGGTTATATAAAGAACAAGTCGGGCATTTACTTGTAATGTCCTTGGCTTGTTGCCAAGTTATAGAAAACTCTTCCTTCAAACCTTTGCTATTAGCATGCTGTTTCCTAAGAAATTCTGATGCTCCTAGCACATTTCCTGTTAATAGCCGATAAATCATTACCTGTACTATAGGATGTGGTAGACCCATGTGGTATTTATTTTGTGCTATATACAATGGATGATTTCTATTTCTGATTACTTGTTGTAGTTGAATAAACAGAGAAGTTAATTCTGAATCATCTGGAATAAGTTCAGCAGTTTCAACATGTAAAACAACTCTTTCTGCTTATTGAGTCCATAATTATATTAAGAGATCCAGGAAAATCTAATAATATCATAAGAATGGCATACAGCTCTGATTTTTTAACTAAATCATAAGGACTTTGAGCCACATTATTTATTTTTCCTGACTTATAACTTGGCTTTCCTGATTTATTTGCATCAGTATAGAATGGAGGGTCTCTAGAAATTGGTGTACCTTTTACTATACTAGGGAGGAACCAATTATTTGTTTTTTAAAAAAACTGAAGTCTCTTGCTTTTGGGATATTTGTTGTTAGTCTCTCCCCCAAAATTATTTTAATATCTTAGCCATCGTTCATATTTTTTTGCAAATAATGAGGCAATTTCAGTGTTAGTAAATGGTACCACAATTTTTGCTAGGTCGATTCCTGTTAATAGATGAAGTTTTATTTTTTGTTGCATAATCAATTCAGAAATCTTTTCTACAAAGGTCTTTATTTTTTTACTTTGCTTGTGTGCTGAAAAGATCCATTCTAAGATATTATCTTCTCCCTGCATAAGAATTGCTGTGGGGGAATGAGTAGAAAGCAAAATAACTTAAATGCAATCAAGCTTTGTAAGATGCCAAAAGAGGGCCTACAATATCATGGAGCTGAAATTACAAGCCATTGTAAAGTTCCCCATTTGAGGGCTGGGAACCAAACTAGGATCATCTGAAAAAGAAGGTAACACTCCAGCTCCCAAATAAACTTTTTTAACATTACAATTACTTTTTAATAAATATATTGATTAACTTTTCAAACTTAAAATGAAATTCTTATTCTTTCTCATGGGTATATCTACTTCTATTTCCAACTCCTGACATTAAATTGTTCTAGCAACTGAATAAAACAATACCAAAAATGACATATCTTCTACAGCATTTCCCTCCCCATTACTGTAATATGATATCTCTATACAGCGATATATTTCAATCCAAAATTTTAATTTAATTCTATTCTTCCATATTCTAATTCTTTGAGAATTTAAAATTTAATATACATTTTTATTTATATACTTATATATAAATTTTAATATATATAAATAATGTTTATTAACATGTTTGCTTCTAAATATACAACTGTGAATACAAAATACTGTTTTATGTCATCATGTATCATTTTGCATATACATTTCAAATGTATATGTGTACTAGGGACAGAATATTCCTTTTTCAAACAAATAGCTTCACATTATAACTTGCTCTTTGTTATAATGAACTTAAATTTTCTACCTTTTAGTATTAAAATGTAAAATAATTAGTGAATATAAGGAAAAATCTGAGTAAAATGTTTGCCTATTAAAATTGACTGATGGGAATTGATTTGATTTTCATCATCTTTTTTATTTGAATTTAAACACTGAATGTCATAGCATTTTAAATAAAATGTCTTTACTATTCAGACTAGATAATTTCATTATGGCTTATAGCAGTGGTTGCTCTTGCAAAGGATAAGGGTTTGATTCTCAACATGTGCATGGTGACTCACAACCTTCTGTAAGTCCAGCTCCAGTATATCATTCTCCCTTGTCTGGCCTCCAAGATCACTCTATGAGTGAGATGAACTCACAAGCAAGCTATTCACTCACACACATGAAATAAAAATCAATAAATCTTAAGAGAAAACTCTTTACTCTTACTGTAATTTTGATGGTTTTAAAAAACCTATACAATTAACTCTAATCTAACAGTTACACAAATATCTATAATTTTATGTATGCAGTGCACCTGTGGACAGCACTGGGTTTGTAAGATATCAAATATAAGTGAACATAGACAGGAAGTTTAAATGGGGAGATGTAGGGAGGGATGTGGAGAAAGTTGCAGCAGGGAAATGGAAGGGATGAGTTACTATATTTTGTTGTATAATCACATTTAAGAATAAATAAAAATTAAAAACTTTTAGCAATCTAAATAGTTGTTTACTTGAGCTATTGCTTAGAAATAATTATTAACAACTATACAGTGTTTGGTTATGATCTACATTTGATCTGATTAGGTTGCTGAATTTATGTTTTGTAGCTTTGTTATTCTCTTGACTTTTTTTTTTCATGTTCAAAATCGCAAAGTTCAGCCAGAATAAAGACAATGAAAATTATTGCTGCAAAGTAATTTCCAGTGAAGCATAATATTAATTGTCACACTTAAATATTGCTTTANATTTACACTAGAATAAAAATGTATTAAGGCATTAAAGAAGTATCTGAGATCATTATAGAGATTTGCTAATGTTTTTATTAGTGCTAATATGTGAAGTTCATTATCGTGTGCATGCCATCACCTTGGTTACACTCATCAGATGACAATAATATCTCATAATAGTCTTTATTCATTCCTGTCAATGCTTTGACATCCTCTTGGTTAAAAATTCTGAAAAATACATGCAATTTTGTTGTCAGAANATAAAGCAAAACTTCCTCACTGTGCAACAAAGGTTCCTAGATTTACAAATTATGCCTTAACAATTTAATGAATCTTTAGGAAGCATATATTAAATATCATGCCAAATATATTCCAAATAAAAATAATCAAATTTGATGAAATGTTATCCCTTGTAAAGTATTTTAATTTCTTAGCGGTATTTGGTAATCAAAGTATTCTACTGTCATGATTGCAATTTCTTGACATTTTCATTATTGAAGTATCTTATTTCATTATTCTTTCATTACTACTTATCTTATTAAAATAATAAAATCTGTAAACAACAGAATATTTGTTACGATTTTGTACATGGATCAGTATTTATCTAGAAAAAATGTATTTGTAAGGTGAATTATGTTTTTCTATACATGCATGAGAAACACACACACACACACAGAGAGAAAGAGAAAGAGAGAGAGAGAAAGAAGATACACCTGCACTGTGAGGGAATAGTTGAGGTCAAAAGAGAAATCTTAGGAGTCAGTTCTCCTCTGCCATTTGGTAGGATCAGAGGATCAGAGTTACCTTGTGAGATCCTTGCACAAAATTTTCTAACTGTTGAGCCCTCCCCAAGGCCCTCTAGTTTGACACAATAATATGTCATTTTCTGTGTGTGGGTAGTAAAATGCCACAAGGTTACAGTAGATTAAACTAACAAATTTATTCTCTTATATTTTTAGTTTCGAAATAATTTGGAGTTATGTGTTTAGAGAGATATCTCAGTAGATAAGACAGGTTGCTATGCAATCATGATACTTTATAACAGACACAGCTACAATCCTGCAATCATACCCACCACAAATACACACACAAACACACACACACATACACACACATTTTTGTATTTAACACACACACACACACACACACACACACACACACACATGCATACTCACTCATTCCAAATACAACAAAAACAAGAATGAAAAAAACAGTCTGTAATAATCACCTTCAGGTACAATGTATAATATACTCCCTTGGAAGGCTCTTGGACAAAATATCATTGTTTCTTATATTCTGTCAGAATTATGTACACTTTTCAAAATATGACAGTACATTGTCATTCACAACATTGATGGATAGAATAATGAAACTGGGCTACAAATAAAATAGTATAATATTTTAAATAAGTTATGATTTATGTTGGGCATCATATGTAGCTACACAGGGGTGCATGCCATCCCTGACCTCAGGTAGAACACTTTGGAATCACCATCTGAAGTGTTTTTCATATCATCTCAACACATGTTCATAGCTTATATTCTCTTGTCCTTCCCTGCCTGTCAAATATTATTCCCTTCATAATGTGAGCCATTAAACTTAGGATGCATTCTCAAAATCCAAGGTGCTCTAACTGTTCTCATCTCAAACATACTTCATAAGTTCTATATACATATTCTTATACACATATTGGAAAGTACCAGAGACCAAGAGACAGAAATGTTTTCTGGTCTTGTTCAGTTCTTGATAATTTTGTCTTCATTCACTTATGCTCACTTTCTTAGGTGTTAATCTATTCTATTAATTTATCAAAAACATGTTCTATGTATTCACTGGTTTTCACTTAGTTTAATTTTGAATTTATTAACTTTATAATGACCACATTATTTCTTTCTACATTGAGTTTACTTTTTTTAATCAAAGTCCAAATAGACCATAGACTTCATTCTTTCTTTAAAAACATCATGTGTGCGTTCCAAAAATAATCTTGCTTTCNAAATTATTTCTATTATTTTATAAATGAACGAATAATATTTCAATATTTACTCATTTTTACTATATATATTATTGAAACAAAACTTTCATACTCTATATTCTGATCTCTTATTGATGGACTTGAGAAGAATGAATTCTGTGACTGGAGAGCTGTGGACTTGGTCATTCTTCCCCCCAAATCGAGGTTTAACACTATACTCAGGGTAAAATATTAAGTTGCATATTGTGCTTCATTTTTTTGCCAAAAAAATACTATTCCTTTAATCCTTTGGCTATATAAGAATCTGTTTTTTGCACATTTAAGATAGCTATATTTAATATTCTACACATAAGACGCCTTAAAAGCATCTCATTTTTAAACTGCCACTTTATGAAAATAAAGGAAAAAGAAAAAAATATAAAATTTCTCTTAGGAAAAATCGTTATACTAAATAAGAAAACTAACCAAATGCTGAAGTGTCTGTGTGTGTGTGTGTGTGTGTGTGTGTGTGTGTGTGTGTGTTCACATATATTTGAGTATGTGCTCATTTCCAAGTACATGTGTTTGGAGAACTGGATATACTATGGTTTACTCAGCAGCTCTATTGATAGAGATATTAAAAAGAAACTGTATATTACTGTAACAAATCCTTCACTCTCTTTACAAAGAAAAGTAGAGATAGGTTATTTGAGAATTTATTTTTGCTTTTATCTCCCACAATTTATACTGTAAATTATAATAAAAATTTCCCCAGAAGAAGAAGAATCACACACCATATCATTTCAGTATGAAATGTGATATATTGGGAGAATGATTTTAATTTAGCAAATCTTAAAATAAGTGAGAATAGGAAATCATTTGACTTACTTTTAATCTAAATACTATTTTAATTTACTTCTCTTTTTTAGTACTCCTTTTGTGCATGTGCTGGTTCTGAAGTTGAGCACTAGCTTTTCAGTTAAAATGACTCCTTTGAATTCTGCTACTGTTTCAAATGCATGTCAGTTACCACTTTTCCCTTCCGCTCCTAAATCTTCAGTGCCTGATCCCATCTTAATCCAATCTCCCTTTGTGCTTCGTTCCTGGATCAGATAACATAAATGGATTTCTTAGAAAAGCTTTTACATTTTATGATTCCTTGTTTTTTTAAAGATTGCAATAATCACAGGGTGAAATGAAAAATAAAAGAGGTACATGAATGAATCACTTTCTTTGACAGTCAGCTATNGATGTGACTTGGGGTTTCAGAACAGCTAGTCTCTGAGCTGTGTGAGCATCTATGCATCAACAGCAGCATCTCCTGGAAAAATGAAAAAAAAAAAATACTACAGTGATGTCGAGAGAGCATAATCAGTATGAAAAAGTAACTTGGTAATAAAAAAATCAGGATTTATTTTACAAACAATTTTTGGAAATATAAATGAATACAATAGACAGTTAATAATTTATGAGTTGTGCTATTCACACTTCTCCAAATTAATATGTCACTTAAAGATGAAACATGATCTCAACACAGTAGAACACACCTTTAATTTTGGTAATTAGGAGGGGCATTAAGGAGGGTTTCTGAGTTTGAGAACATCAAGGTCTATACAGTGAATTCCAGGAAGTCCATGGTTACATAGTGAGATCCTGTCTCAAAAACAAAATAAAAAGGAACAAAAAACATGAATAACATTCCTATGCTAATTATAAGGTACATTTAGATTAGATTTTTTATATTAAAAGTAATTGTGCACATTTTTATAAACATTAACATTTTAATAAGTGGACAATCTTTTTTAGAACTTTTGATTTTGTGAATTATTGCTGTAATAGACTATTGACAACAAAAGATCTTGTTATATTGGATGTTATTGTTACATTGGCTGTTGAGTGTCTTTGTGTGTGTGTATATGTTAGTGTAAATGTGGGCTGTTTACACATATACAAGAGAAACTGTATTAAATAGTCACAGCATTAAGAAAGTTGAGAACCACTGCTTTAGAGTATTATAAAGTATACAAATAATGATGATAATAACAACATCAACATAACCTGAGAACCTTATTAATTAAATAAAGATTTACTATAAATCTTAAACATTAAAAGAATCCCATAGACACACTTTGGGTGGCAGGAAACTTTTAAGCATGTATGGGATCCTGGCCTTAACCTAACTTACAAAGCTCTTCAAGTAACCTTTGCAAATTATGGAGAATCAAGCTAGTGCTTGCACTTTGTCCTGTTGTGGCTTTCTGTAATGGTCTGTCAGTATCCGAAAGTAGCTTCTTGGATTAAGGGTGAGAGCTGTACATCCTTGTGAGCATAAAGATAAGTATGAAGAACACAATTGGGACCAGGCAGTGGTGGTGGCACACGCCTTTAATCCCAGCACTCGGGAGGGAGAGGCAGGCTACACAGTGAAACCCTGTCTCGAAAAAAACCAAAAAAAAAAAAGAATACAATTGGGAATATAAAATTTATCTTTCAGGTTGAAAACTGTTTAAATTGAAAGAATGACTGTCCAGATGAATGAATAGGAAAAACATAACCTCCTGGCCTCCTCAAGTTGGAAATTACTATAAGGAACAGAAATTCAATCTCAAATTCAAAATCATAGCACTGCTTTGTTCCAAACAGAATCATTTGCTTGTTTGAAAGTATATTCCTAAATTACTTGGTCAGGCACATACTGATTACATTCCCTTCGTCTATAACTAACCAGAACTACATTTTTCTTTGCTCAATCATATTATGTAATGACTTTAAGGAACTTTAATTTCATAATTAACTCTGAATTGAGCTCATACTAAATAGATGCACATGTTCTGTCTGCTGATCTCATTTCTTAATGAGTCACTTATGGCATAATTAGCACATGGGTACAGTGTTTCTATCTTAGTAAGTCACAAACAGTTTTCTTCACATGTAATAGGAAAGCTGTAGTCTCATGTTTCAAAGATTCTGTACCTTTATTCACCATACAATTAAATTCAGTGTCATATCCACATTTGTTTAGCAAGGGTGGGTTTGAACATGCATTCCACAGGTTCCAAGTGTGCAATCAAAGCAGAATATGTAAAAATAAGTGTCATTTGAGATATAGAAATGTGTAATTTCCAGTAATGTCTTGTTCCTAGAATTTTTATGTTTTGCTTCCTTGTGTTCATTGAGGGAATAGTCTTCTCTGTCAAACACTCTCGTATTCCATGATTCTGTGACTTGCCACAGGGCCAGAGCAGCAAAATCACACAACCATGCTGAACATTTGTAACATGGTGAGTCAAAATAATCTTTCCTCCTTAGTCTGATTTTCTCAGTTATTTACTCACAACAATGGAAATATTATGAGCACACCTATTAGTGTAAATGTCTTCGTTCTGAAGGAAATCTTTGATAAATTTTACTGCTTTCAAATGTCAGGAATAATAATCCCCAAGATGAAGATACATGGTCATTCTTATTCCCACTATCTTTTCCTTGGATCTCCATCCTTTTTTCTTGTTTTGGTTTTTCAAGACAAGTTTTCTCTGTGTAGCTTTAGAGCCTGTCCTGTTCTGGAACTCATTCTGTAGATCAGGCTGCCCTCAAACTCACAGAGATCCGCCTGCCTCTCCCTGCTGAGTGCTGGGATTAAAGATGTTCGCCACCACCACCAGGCATCCTTCTTGTTTTATAACTAAACACCTAAATAATCATTCTATGTGAAACTTATTTGTACGTTTCTTTTGATACATACATGTTACAAATCCTTCCTAATTATTCCATTTGTTAAAAAAAATTTTCGAATCATCTCATGTGCCTTCAGATGTAATAATGATATAGTATTGGTAAAGTTATCTTATACCAAATAAGAATGGTTGCAAATTCTGTTTCTTCATTTGCACCATTTAAAATTAAATATAGACACATCATCTTTCCACTCCCTCCACTCCCTCTTGCTCTTCCCATGTGTCCCTCCCTGTTCCTTCACAAATCTGTAGCCTCTTTTTCTAGATTATTATAGTTAGACACACATGCAAACAGAAACATATATTCTCTTACACACAAATAAACAATGCAATTTTATGAGGTTATTTAATGCTGCTTGTGTGTTTATATATGTAGTGCTAAATGTTTGGTATAGGATAACCTATTAAGATGATCACCCCGAGTGACAAATGATTCTTCTTACTCAGCAGTTGTTAATTGCTTGTATCTCCTCATCTGTGGATGAGACATTATGACAGCTGCCCTTTCTAAGTTAGCAATTATGTTGTTCTTGATAGTCCTGCTTAGGAAACCATATTGTTGAGGTTTTAAGGGTGTAGCTTCACCATCATTACCAGCACACAAAACCTCAAAGCAAACTTCCTCTTACAACCTTCTGGTCCCACTCTAAAACGATTTGCTGAGGCTGAAGTGTAGTAGTAATTCTGTAGATGTGTCAGTTCCTATTGGAAATACCATGGTCACATTTTCTCAGCATTTTGACTAGTTGTGCTGTTCTATAATGGTCTACTTCTGTCATGAAGAGATGAGGATGAAAAAGACACTTCTGTAAATAAAAGCATGATCGTTTAGAAAGTAGTTATGATGGGACACCTGGAGCAAGGAGGAGGGACTTGTCCTGCCTCAACTGAGTGTGCCAGGCACCAGGGACTCTCCATGGGAGACCTTGTCTTGGAGGAGGTAGTAATCGGGGGTGGGTGGAAGGGGAAGGCTGGTGGGGCGGGAGGAGGGAGGAGAGGGGTATCTGAGGTTGGTATGTAAAATGAGTGGAAAATCTTTTTAATAAAAAAGTAAGAAAAAAGAGAATTATACTTGTATAGTAAGTTGTAGTAACACACTTTCATTCACAACCTATGATCTCACTAAATATGGGTAGTTGTCTAAGTTCCCAGGACCAGGAATAATTTCTTCCCATTAAGTGGGCCTTAAGCCCAGTTAGAGAGCTGTTACCATCAAGATATGAGTGCCACTATTGCGCTACATCATGCTGAATTTGGTTTTAGTTAATAAGCATCACAGTAGAGTAAGACTACTAATTGTAAAATAATTTTGAAATCACTTACTTTTGGGGACTGGACAAGCTGAAATTTATCCACTATCAGCTTCTATTAAAAATTACATTCAAAGCATTGCAAAATACATTCTTCATTACAGAAATAAAATTTTCATAGTTTCATGAAATGCAAGAATTAGTAAACCTTGTTATTAAGAAGGACATGTGGCAGTTAGGGTATTCATCCATGTGATCATTGGATCAGGCCTGCCTTGGCTGATAGTGCCAGAATCCCNGGACTCACCGTGGGAGACCTTGTACTGGAGGAGGTGGGAGTGGGGGTGGGTTGAGGGGGGGAGCTGGTGGGGCAGGAGGAGGGAGGAGAGGGGGATCTGAGGTTGGTATGTAAAAGGAGTGGAAGATCTTTTTAATAATAAAAATAATAAATAAATGAAAAAAAAGGACATGAATCTTATACAATATAAAATACAAATAATATAGTAAAAATGTTTCATACCTTGTGGTTGACTGGATGATTATACAAGTGATAGTAAAGATCTAGATCAGTTAGTAGTAAGACTAATTAAGAGAACAATTAGCATTATTGCTACTGTTACTGTTATTACTATTGTTGTCCTATTATTACTATTGGAAAAATAAGCATGGATTAAATGTCAATATTTTTCTTTTATTAGAGTATATGATACTAAAAATCTTGGTGTTTTGATGTGTTAACTGCTTCATAAGTAAAATTGTACTAAATTTACAAAAGATGATTTTTTGTGTTAAGAAAATAAATATAATTATTAATTTATAAGATTGGTATTACAAAATTATATAAATATGCGAAGAGTTTAATATTAGCATTCTCCTTTGACTTCTGTTATGAGCAAGATAAACTTTTTGATCTTCTGTTAATTATTTAAATGTCTTGCTTCATTGCCTCCTAATATAAAATCTATGAAGCATGAACTTTATTTTTGCCTCTAATAAATACATAAGATTCAGAATCCTATAGAATTAAAAGCATTCTTGAACATATCTCTATCTTCTTTTAAATTACATTGATGTCAGAAATATGAAGGCTTTGTTTCCATTAGTGTGTCACATGGGATATGTGTATACTTTTCCTTAGGAGATTTGCCATTACCTTTTTTTCATGCCAAATTAACATTTATTTATATTGGAGATACATAAATACACACACACACACACACACACACACATATATATATATATATTGTATACATATATATATACAATATATACAATTCAGAGTCACTGAGTCCTTGTGCAGCTCTGGATTCTGTTCCAGTCCAGTTGCTGTGGTGTAAGTCACTTGAGAAACCTCACTCATGAATTCTGGCCATAAAGACCTTCAAGTGAATTGGAAATAACAAGGGCTGGATTTATTCCATTTACCAAATGAAAACTTCGATCTTGTCCTTTTGGCATGGTAAGATTCAATAAAAATACTTCTTTTCACAACTGTCAAGCACAGCATTTTGGACAATTACAGCATCGGCTTTTCCTTTCCTAACTGTACATTTGTGGGTTTTATGTACCAACCAATCAAGACTATTTACTTCATTTAAAATTTCTGCTGCCAAAAAGGTAATTTCATGTATAAATGGATCCAATCTGGGAAGCCATCCAAAAGAAGCCGCTCAGGTGAGTAACTGTGTGATTTACATGCAGGTGCAAGCTGTAAACTTGGAAGTAGTTTGAAAATGCTAAGTAAAGATATAGAGCAGAACTGTGTTAACTAGACAGGTATATCACTTTCCTTCCAGAATTTTAAACATCCTAGAAAAAGTTCTGCCCTTTGTTTTATATTATTTTAAAGATTTACAACAGTATGTGCTCCTTGGAGGCTTGGTTATACAATTGATTTTTAGGAAAATAGATATTAGTGTAATGACTCATGGAACCACACCATCTAGTGGCAAAAAATACTAGTAGAATTCTTTCACAAATACTTTTAAAAGTAAAGATTTATTCATCTTGACTAAAGTAATGCCAAGGGGATGCAGTTCTCATGGGTCCAGGCATATAATGCACATTTCTTTAGTATTCATAGCTATTCTTCTTCATATAGTCACTTTTATTTATTTAGATTTATGTCTTGCACTACATACAAAATGTTACTCAGAAAATACTCAAAATTGAAATTAGAATAAAAAGTCACTAATTGGGTTAAAGGCACAAACGTTACTACACGATTACCTACAAGATTGCTACTAGAGTCTGTTGAGATAGCTCCGCAAGTAACCAGAGCCATGAGTTTATCAGTTTGGTTTGGGTGCCCATATAGAGGTGTAAGGGGAAAACTGATTCCCAACCATTTTCTTCCAACCATAGACATGCATAGGAAATGTCGTCAAAACAGACATCATACAGGCAGGCACATAAAACATTGATTCAAAAATTACCATGTATGGTAGTTATCTTAGGATATCAAAGTTATGCTATAAACTGACAGAACTCGGAAATATAAGGCAGTCTACTAGTTAAGAGTTCTGAGACCCAGAAGAAAGNGACAAGTAGTAAGAAATCTGAAAGAACAGTCAAGAAGTGGTGCTTGTGGAAGTGATGCTAAAAATGGTACTTAAGAAGACTCCATTGATATCTCCTTGGAAAGAGTGAGTCACTTATTTTCTTTTCAAGGAAGTTATTCCGGGTGGGTTGACTTTGCTCCAGTACAAGGTCACAGCACATCCAAGAGTTTATGGACAACACCACATGTACTTGATAAGTGTAAAATAAACCCAGCAAACAAACAAAAGAGGACAGGGACTTAAGTGGGTAGGGAAGAGGATAGTTCTGGGAGGAGTGGACTTAGAGGGTGAAAATGATCAAAATACACAGTATGAAATTCTCTAAGAACTAATACAAATGAGAAAAGAGTAATGAATTTGAAGTTCTATCTCAGAAAATAATCTGTGCTCTACCTAAAAATCAAAATTAGTATATAAAGAAAAATAATGTAAGTATGATCAAATATTTTTATATAAATATAATCAAAATTATTTTTAGGAATAAAACTAAAATTACCCGAAGAGTAAACATATTATTTGCAAACTATTGCTAGAAGTTATTCTAGAAATTTACAGAGACAAAACAATCAAGAACAGGCATAAAACTGCCTGGGAACTTCAGTATAGGTGCTTCTTACACTAGGTGTGTTTATACTCTAGAACTCAGTTCTTATCTCAGCCTGCACCAAAGGGAGACCACAGTCTCTCCCACCCAGGATTGTTCTATCACATGAGAACATTGCTCCAGGTATCAGCTTCCAAGGCCTCCTAACCAGGCCTGCCTACACTATGGAAGATGCCTCCCTCACTCTATTCACTAATCAGCAACCACTCTCAGAGAAAACTGAGGTTAAAGTTTGTAGCTCTCAGTAACAGCTTTACAAAGGAAATATGGACATCACCACAATACAAAGATTTATTTGATTCCACACCAATGTAAATAGATCCAATGAAAGAAAATTGACTTCAACCTAAATAAATACATTGATAACTGAGAAAGACACAAGGACATTTAAACCACAAACTATTCCAGCTGCACACATCACAATGCAGAAGCAATAATAGCCTGAAGAAACAAGACAATATGTCTTCTCCATAAATTACTAATCCCACAATAATTACCTCCATTGAAAAGAACCTGGAAGAACTTCCAGAAAAAGAATTCAAAAGAATGATTGACACTATATTCAAACAATTCAAAACAGATGTGACTATACTTCAAAACAAATGGGAACAAATAAAACTGAATGAATTATGAAAATCAACAAAAGCAATGAAAACAGAATTCAATAAATATGTAGAAATAACGAGAAAGGCCAGATTGAAATGTTCCTGCAAATAAATCTCAGTAATCCAAAAGAAAACTTCAGAGGAAAGCTTCACCAATAGATTGGATCATGTGAGAATCAGAGAATATGGTTGGAAGACAAGGTAAATGAATCAGATTTTTCAATAAAGATCCATGCTAAAGTTTTAAAAATATATAACCAGAATGAGCATTGTGTTACATGGAAATGCCTAACCTTTGTATTACAGGCAAAGAATAGAAGAGGAAGAGGAAGAGGAGGAGGAAGAGGGCAGCAAAGTTGACCATAACAAAGGTAACAAGAAAGAAAATTTCAAATCTAGAGAAAGGAAGGTTTCCAAAAACAAACAAGAG